>JAPYYT010000126.1:0-84532 GCA_030522565.1 Ceratosolen corneri | reverse complement strand
ATAAATATTTATTTAACATTAACAAATAACGACTTAATATGATAGTAATGTTTTTTTACCAAATATACGAAATAAATATTACAATATATATATATATATATATTATATATTATATATATATTATATATATATTATACATATATTATATATATATATATATATTATATAAGATTTGCTTTTTATATAAGATCAATAATCCTTATTTTCATTACAGAATCCGGACGCCGGTGGTATAAGTATCGGAGAGGTAAATAAGTATAAAGTAAAATATAAATTTTGTAGATACTAGTTGGAAAAAAGATTGAAAATGTTGTTTATTTGTTTAATAATACATTACTAAATAATAAATAATACGTATTAAATAGAATTACGCGCAGCAATAATAAGTATACGAATTACAGTATATATTATATTAGATTTACTATAATCTATAACCAATATTTATATTATAGGAAAAGCAAGACGATGACTCACCCAACGACGAGGTAAATAAATATAATAAAATATAAATTTTTTAGATAGCTGATTGAAAAATATTGTGGAAGTAAAATAAATATTAGAAAAAATATCATGAAAATGATACTAATCAGTTTAACAATAGATTATTAAATAATAAAATAGTATATTTCAAATGAAATTATCTATAATAATAATAATTAATGAATAGACTGAAAAATATATTATATTAGACACTAATAGTACTTATTATTATTAGTAATTATTATTAGTACTAATTGTTATTGTACGACGATGTAAGTACACATAAAAAAATTTAAAAGTTATAAATGATAACTAATACACAGATTGAGATTAATGCCCATTTAGCATTAACAATAAATTTGCGTACGTTAACTCAAATTGCAATAAATTAAATTTTATGCACTAATAATTGAAGTATAAATTACAATATGTATTGATTGGCATACACTAATATCGGTAACCAATACTTTTATTTTAGGAAACACAGACCGATGACTCAAATAACGACGAGGTAAATAAATATAATAAAATACAAATATTACAGAATATATTTAAGAAAAAAAATTGAGTATAATTTTGTGTATATCACATTTTTATGTACTGGATTGAAATTTTTCAAATCAAATTATTTGTCATAATAATAAAGCATAAATCATGTTAAAATTGTGCTTCATATTACATATCATAATACTGATTGATAATTATTATTTTTCTTTCAGAATCGACAAGTGGTTCATATAACTCACGAGGAGGTATGTTTTTTTTAGATTATAATAGAAATCTCTTATGCAGAAATTTCTTATATATTTTCAATTAAAGACAAATAACTGAGAAAAATAATAAATTTATAATTGAATTAAGCGAAAAGAAGAGATATATATCAGATAATTTTATACGTCGTTGAAATGGTTTGCATTTTCTTTTACAGTTTATGCAGTAAATATTAAATTTTTTAAAATTTGAATAAATATTTATTTAACATTAACAAATAACGACTTAATATGATAGTAATGTTTTTTAAATAAATAGTTCTTTAAATTAAATCATATATAGATATATATATATTTAAGATAACAATTATATTTTTCTAATATTATATTAGAAACAATGTTTTTTAAATATTCGTAATTATTTTTAATGATTGCATTTAGAAGAAATCAATTGTCTTTAGAATTTTACTATTTGAATTATTTTCCTTTAAATTAGAATTTGTTCCTTATGTTTCTATAAAATTAACGATCATTATAATTCAATATTAAGTAATCTAGCTGTATTATTGTTATCATTATTAAATATAATAATATATTTTCAATAACTGTATTTAATTGTTAATTCAATAGATAAAGAAATTTCAATAATATGCATAAGAGTATATAATATATTATTATTTTGCGTATCTATTGTTTGTAGTAATTATTTTCTTTCTATTTTTTGTATTATAGAGGTATCCACATCCAGTGAGGATTGTGAAGGTATAAATTTTAATTATTATTTAAAAGATAAGAAATTTCAAATGACAACTTACATTAAGATCAACGTGTGAAATTATTTTTTAAAAGTATCGTGAAAATCGTATGAGATTGCGTTTAAAATTGATACAAATATCTTGTGTTGTACTATTTGTTTCAAAATGAGATTGACTGTTTTGTAATTATTTCAGTATATTGCATTGTAAATTCTGTTGATGAATTGATTGTTGGAAAGCAGCTATTATAAGTAAACAATGTCTTCAAAACTTTTCAAAATCGTAAATAAAATGAATGAAAAAAAAAGTGAATAATTTTTTTTAATAAGATATTTATAGAATATTTACTATCTATAGTGTTTTAAGAGCTATTATTCGTATAATAATTGCAAACGATTTGTGTGCGTGTAACATGTACGTGTAACGTAATGCAAATAAAATTCATTGGATATAATGAATGTAAGGATGAGCGAGATGTGCTGTACATTTTATCAACTTATTAATGACATATATATAAATTTAATTAGGAATTTAAAACATTTAATTCACTGTAAAAGTTTTATCAGTGAATAATCCTAGTTAAGAAGAGAATTATTAAAATTACTTCAGGCAGGCTGTTATTTAATATAATACGGATTTCAAGTTTTTATCATTTTTAAATCAAAAAATAAAATTTTTATTGCTAGTATTATTATTATATTTTATAGATTCATAAACTATCTCATCAATTTCATTTACTTGATGCGTAAGAAATTAGTTTTATTTAATTACAAATTTCGGGAATACATTATAATAAAATTAAAACTAAAATTTAATTATCACACACACACATATATATATATATATATATATATATATATATATATATATATATATATAAAATTAACAGTGTCCAGTAATATTAATAATTCATTGATATCTTAGGCATATATATTACTAATATTATGCTCTAGTATTTTTCGATTTTATTGAATCAACTCTTTTCAATAAAATTTTTATCTGGCCTCAACACATTTGTTCAATCGTTAAAATATTTTAAATTAAATTAACGTTGGCTAGCTGTCAACTATCAAATCAACCAATTAGATAAAATAATAAGTTTCAAAGCTTGTGTGAAAATTAATATCATTGTGTTGAATGGTATTTTATTTAAAAAATAAATTATTATTGGTAAATAATAGGAAGGCCTTTTTATGCAAATCTAATGTAATATTAAAAAAAATTAATATCGTTTTGGGAATCAACGAATGAAACGAGAGTCAACAAATACTTCGTGTACCTGTTTGCGGTATAATTGATTATTTAAATCATTAGAAAACAATACACGATAACGAAAACATTTTACCAATAACAATTTTACCGTTATACGTGTAATCATAATTTTATATGAATTGAATTGCTTTTAGAACTTTGAAACCGATTAAGCTCTTCATTTATGTATTGATAAGTTAAAGTATGCCAGTAATTGTGCAAATTATTGCTATGAGAAATATCCAATTATTTAATTTTTTATTTAGATTATTTTCAATGTAATGGTAGATCCAGATTTTGTTAGACATGTCTTTCTATTACTTTGTTCTATACATTTATTCATTAAATTATATTATTTTGATAAATGAGCATTAAGTTTTTATGTTTATTTAAAATATACCATTTAGTAAATATTTATTACAAATCAACGTAGCGAATTCGTGTGCGTTAAGAATATTTATGACTTCTTTTAATGCTAGAAAACAGCATAATTTTACCATAAATTTTAAGCTTATTCACAATTCTTTTATAAAAATAGACTTTACATTAGTAAATTCACAGTGCCAATGTGTTTTATTAAGTATTTTCATTAACTTTAATATGTATGAGAAATACAAAATATCTTCTACTTTCCTCTATATTCGGCAATTGTAATTCTTCTATCAATTTTACAAGTATTTTACATACAAATGAAAAAATTCATCTGAAATTTTAAAGCTTAAAGTTTATGTGCTAAGGATACATAATATCACATGTTCGATTAAAATGTAGTAAAGGGTATATTTATATATATATATATATTAATTTTAAGATAGGGTTCATGTTTTATTGTTAATTGTATTTTAAAAATCTTACCTCAAACGAATGTTTTAAAGTTTTCATATTAGCGAATCATATTTCTTATGGATTTGTAAAAATATACTGAATTCGGATAATCAATGAAAAAATTAAATCAATGTTCCACGTGCGCTTTATAAGAATTCGATTATAATTAGATTATGGTTTATTTGTGACTAATTGGTGAGCTTAGAATCCATTTATATAATAAAATTATGAAAAATCGCCGACAAAATCTTATGCCGAGAAAATAGATATTGAAATGTTACGAAATGATTCAAGGTTAATTAAGGGATCAAGTGTAATTATGATCATGTGAATGCACAATATTACAAATTACTATTTTAATAGTCAATTACTATATATAATATATAAAATAAACATTCTAAAAAATCAGAAATATGTTAAAAAGTACAGAAGATCATATTAATCTTAATGTATTCTAATTTTTATTTCCTATAAAATGTTACAGCATCTTTTCATATTTAAAAAAGTCTTGTATACATAATTCTTCCTGTATACGTGTGATGTAGTGTCAACATATTAATTATTGAGAACTTATTATTTTTTTTTCTTTTTGTATTTCTTGTAAATTTAAATATTTTCAGTTTTCATATTTTATTTTCCAATACACAACATAAAACACGTCTCATGTTTATGAAGTAAATTAAGTGTTATAAATCATATATTATTGTTATACTGTTCAGTGTATTACATCTAATAATTTAATTGTTATATTACATTATAGTATAAGATTATATATTGTTTAATACAATGTACGACCGTTGTTTTTATTCACCACAAAATTAAATTCTTAAAGTATAATCCGTTGAGAAAATGTATTCTCAAAATAATTGCTAACTAACGAGCAGTTTGATATTGTCTATTACACATTAATTGGCCACGTAATAATAGAGAGAGATATAAAAATATTATAAATATTATAAAGATTTTACAATTCAATGAATATTTTTAAAAAATTCTAAAAGAAGATAAAAAATCCAATTCAATGCTCAAAAAATGTTTAAGAAATAAAATAAAAAATTTTGTTCATTCGAGATTTTGCTATTATATATATAAGCATACCTGTTAATTATTATGTAAAGATTAAATTCTGTGCTGATAATAAAGAAATTACTTTAACGGATTCATATAAATTAATTTGATATTTTTTGAGTACAATGAAAGATTTTTCTTAAATGGCCTATCTTATATATACATATAGACTATTTTTATTTTCTTCAATATGTTTTGGAAGAAATCCTATATTATAATATTAGATTAATATAGAACGTTTAATATAGAACATTAATTCTCGAATGCGTAAAATTTAAAGTAACTAAATGATTTTAATTTGTAATTTAGTGCGTTTATTCGTCGTTCTACTTTATATTACAATTGTGTTGTATCATTTATTTTTTATTACAATAGAAAATGATTCAAACAATATTTTCAAAGTTTGTTCGTATTTACCGTGACGTTTGTAGGCGATGCTTCCGAATACGAATGATTATATTCAGTGAAAGTTGGTGTATACTGTACTTGTTTTCTGACGTTTATTGTATTTTATAACATACTTTTTGAAACCAAAATCACGTACTCTATTGAAGATCGATAGATAAGTGATACGACGAAGCAAAGAATTATCGTTATTTTATTGTACGTCTTCTGAATCTAGATAAATATAAGTTTTAAATAGTACTGTGTTTATAATAATCATAATAATATTTTAATACAAGTATCCATGCAGAATAATTTGCAATATTATACAAAATACTCAAATTATATTTATCCTACTAGTACTGATATGTGTGTGCTCGCGTGTGTGTGTGTTAGTGCGCGCGCGCGCGCGTGTGCGTATTATATGAATTCTAGATTCTAGATATTTTTTGTTATAACGCGAAAAAAAAAAAGTTAATCCGAAGTGGTCCTTGTTATAATAATGATATATTTTACTTGAATAACTTGAAACGCATTACTCATTAAGTTTATAATGGCTCTCGTGATAATACAACTTTTTGAAACGTACACTCCTTTTGAAATCTTAAGGTTGGCAGGATTTACTCTGTCAGATTATCGAAATGGTGGAAGTCATCGACACAGGCGATAGTTAAATTTTGGAAGTTACGAGAGTACACGATAGCATCGCACGGGGATATGAGATTTAAAGACACTTATGGCGTTGAGCTGGACATGAGAGTGGAAGGCCAACATAGGAACACGACCATTCGCGTGTTAAAGAAAATCGCGATGGGAATAACCATTCAGAGGAACAGGTGGGCGCATAAGATCGAGGAGTCAATAAAAGTTGCCCTAAAGACCAAGGGCAAGGTCTCGGATATTCAATTGAACAAGCTGAACGAGCAAGCTTCCACGGCCATGCAAACCGTGATCAAGCTTGCGGACAACGAGTGGGAGAAGTGGAAGAAATCTAAGAGTATTTCCGAGAATAAACCGCAAGATATAAGAGTGCGCTGCTGGGATCAGAAAAGGAAGTAAATTTATATATATGAAAAAAATTTTGAAAGGATATTCTTAATAGCTTGTAATTTCAATTAGGAGAATACAAAAGAATGTCACCTATCATTTCTTATTGTTGTTATTTCATTTTAATCCTTAATTCAGAAGTAATTATGACAATTACTTACTTAACGGATCATTGACAATATCACGCTATCAACCGACAATAAACGATAGTTAATATTCAATTTAAAAGATTAGAGCTTTTCATATTTTCAAAATCATCAACTAAAATAACGATTTGGGATTTATTTTTTAATTTATTAGATTAAAATTAGATAATCTTAATCAATAGATTTAATGTGGCCTTTTTAGCAGCATTTTAAAGTATTGAATTCATCGTAACATCTTATTAAACGAATAAACAAGGTCACAACTGAAAATTAGTACAATATGAGAACAATTTGTTTCATTGCAGTATTAAATATTCGTCCGAAGACAGTGTAAATTCCCCTCGCGTAAAAGAAAAATGGAAATTTACAGTTTTCACGCGCGCATATATATATATATATATATATATAGATATATAGATATAAATGTATAAGTAATGCGAGTTTTAATTCAAATACACGTCATTATTAAATGCCTATTAGACGTTCAATATATTTAAATAAAGTCCAATCTATACAAGAGCTCACAAATTGGTAACAAATGCCGTTTCTCTCAATCAGCGTAACCTAATGTTACAATAAGGTTATCAGTGTGTATAGTGAAATGGAGGCTAATCAAAAATATGGTCATACGAGCGGCGAGATATGTTAAATGTAGCGTGGACCACGTGAGAGAGATGCTTGTTTCTTGTGAAATATGTGAAATCTAATGATAAGCTGTAAGGCGATTTGAGCTAAGTGCGTTGCTTCTTTGAGCCTTGGAGGTTCGAGCGCGGTTTTCCGAATTAAAATCCGCTTGACGAACATTCTCCATCATTGTTTCTGATTTATAGGTGAAAACTATTAAGTTGCCGTATCCTCCAACACTCGAGCTTTTTACTTCCTTTACTAATCGCCAATTTCATTTTGACGATGATCATATCTCGCTTCTAATGTTAGCTTTGAAGATAAATCTCGTTCGTTCAATTTAAGCGTTTCAACAAATTATGATATTAAAATAGAATGTTCATGCTTGAGGAAATATAATATTGACTTCTTATAACTAATCTTCAAGAACAATTGATTTGAACGTGTATTCCTATCGACAAGTACTATATGTGATTTATTGTTATTATAATTTTGGTGATAATAAGTTTCTCTTTTGTTATGCGCATAGACAGTGTTTTGAAGATTTTAACTTGCAACTCACATACTTACAAAATGATTTATAATTATCAAAATAGTTGTGCTCGAGGGTGTTGTATGTTCTATTAGAATAAAAGTACTTTTGTAACAAGCTATATAGCTATGGCTTATATAATAATCGAGATATGAAAAATTTTCATACGTACTTTTCAAAGAAATTATTTGGAAATATTGTGGATTATCACGTAAATATTTTTACAATATCTGCTCGTTAAATTAATATAATTTTTGTTTACTCTTCGGAAATTAACGCGCACGTAAACATATTAATCCTATATTGTTCTTAATTTATGTTATATATGTACAAGAATATACTTAAAAATAAATTCTCCTTTTAAATTCAAACAAATAAATATTTTAAATTCCCGTTTATTTTTAAGTAGTACTTAAGCTCCTTAAATATTAACATACATTTGAATTATTTATTTTTTTATTAATGTTATTCTTTACATTGAATTATTTATTTGCATTTGTACTTAAATGAAAGAATATATTGATGTACATACAATAGAGTTTTACAATTACTCACAGAATACAATTTTAAAAGACAAATGATTGGAATAACAATTTAGATGCCTAATATTTTATAAGATATGCATCTAGCATTTATTCATTTGTATTATTGTCATACTTCGAAATTATAACAACAACAACAACAACAACAGCAACAGCAACAATAATAATTGTTTTTATTACGTCATCATCTACGGATTAATAAATATTTTTAAAAATCCAAAAACTTATTAACGTAAGAATTTAACGTTTTTTTTTAAAATAAAAAATTTTATCTTTTTATTTTATAATAAATATTTTTCTTCTTTTAGAATATTAGTAAATTATTATTTTACAAAAAAATTATTAAATAATTAATAATAAGGAGATATAAAAATAAAAAATCGTTGAGTATAATTATTTAACAATATTATTCACAAATGCTTATTACAGATTCGTGTGTTATATAGAGTTTGAAGAAAGAGCTGGTAATTACTGACTCAATGGATGCTAAATGAAAGAAATTCAGACGAAATTTTAGGCGAGCATACGAAAAATGTGTATTCTCAACAGATTATTATACATTTGGCATATTTCCAACATACATTTCATGTCAGTAGCGTGTTATTCGATTTTCATACTTACGTTTTATAAATATTAAATAGATAATATACTTCAAGAGTATTTCTATCTGCACGAGTTAATATTATCTTTTAGAGACGTTGAAATCAGTAATTCAAGTAATTAGTCAATAAAATATGGAAATCTGCAAGGTGCGTCGATTGTTTGAAATTTGCGAGTAAAGTATAAAAATATGTTCACCATTCTACCCTTTATTTCAATTAAATATTTACACGCGCACGCGCGCGCTCACACACATGCACGCACACGCACGCACGCACACACGCACGGACACCTAATTATAACGTAACGACCTTTATCTATGTAAATGTATATTTACATGTAGATACTTGAGAATGTGCTCGATATATCAAGATACAAATAATTAATTCTATGATTATATTCAGTATAACTTTGATGTCTGAAAATAAGTTGTGGCTTTTAGTATTCCAATTTTAGGAGGTTTTAATTGCATTGGTCTTGCATCACCCAATGTTTCAGGATATCTGAATATAAAATTTCAAGATAAAGATAGGCGCTCGCTAGTTAAAAAAGAAACAACATTTATCTCGAGCGTTAATAACAAAATGTACAAAAATACGCGACCTCGTGCGAGATTTTTCGCTTCGCTTATAAAATGTGCGCTCATCTTTTCTATTAGAACAAATGAGCAAAACCATTAGATCATTTAATACGAGGTAGTTAACGAAATGCGAAAAGCACGAACAACGAGCATTTTATTCATACGCTATTCAGCATCTCAAGGACCAAGAGCAGTTGTTGTTGTTGTTGTAGTCTTTACGATATTCCGAGGCGGTACTTGCGACGCGAATTTATTATGAGATCGCGAGGGAGGAAACGGCGGTGGAGAATCAAGGAATGCGCTCCAGTTTCGGAGAGCTCTCTTAATTATTGACAAAAAGAAAAAGAGAAATAAGATTCGCCATACGAGTTGGAACGAGATGATTCAAAAGTGGCTGCAGGCAAAGGTAATGCACGAGGAGAGTTGTATAAATTTTTAAAAATTCCATCATTTAACCCGCGCAACGAAGCCGAAACAACGACAGATGCTGTCTTCTTTCTTTCTTCCCTCTTGCTGCTCGCCTCGTCTCTTCATTTCTGTTGCTCTCTTTTAGATCGATACTAAAAGGAATCTGAGCCATTACACAGAGAGAGAGCGCATCCAAGACGAAAGCTTGTTTAAAGAATACGACGTTTAATGCAACGACGCCCCCCAAGGAATCCCCCAAGAAAGTATCCTCCCGGATTAAATAGTTTAGCGCTATCGCATCTAATTAAGGCGTGCATTAGCGGAGATAATAATCGCGGAGGCAAAAGGAAAATACTCGGGCGGAAGCGCCGAGTGAGCTGATTTAGCCCGATTCGGATGCTGCGAGTGTTGGGACCGAAATAACGAGTCTAATAAGCCCCGCAGTGGCACAGAGCAGCCAACTCGAAATTGCCCTTCTCTCGCTTCCTTGGACTTGGAGGGATCTTAATTAATTAGCCCGGCACTCCCTGCCTCCACCTCCCCCCCGAGGCTTCGGCAGCTTATCTACCCGAGCGAGACATCCGCAACATCTTGGCGATGCGCGTTCGAGGCGCATACCTCGTACCTGATACCTGGCCGCCTCGAGATTAATGTCGGAGCTCGAGACTCGTGCCAATGCTAAACGAGTGGTGGCCCACTCAATTGGGAGGAGCATCTCCCTCTCCTTCCCACTAGACACTGACAGACTTATCAAAGGGTACTTTTAATGGGAGATAACGCGCCCTCGCGATCCTTGGAGTAGACGCGTTCGCGCCTACCGATTTTTCATTTCTCCTGCCTCTCTCCTGCCTCTCTCCTCCCTCTCTCCTGCCTCTCTCCTGCCTCTCTCCTGCCTCTCTCCTTGTCACTCGACGTCCTGAGCGCGCAAACCAATACCCCAAAGTACAAAGAGGATCGAGGCCGCAGCATTTGCGCGCCTCATTTTTATAATTGTAAGCATTAGATGCCATAGGGGATGAATAAATCCCGAATTCGGTAAAATATTCTTCAAATCTACCATTGCTTCAACTTCCTTACGAGATTTATGCTTCACGAAATCAGTTATTTAAGCCAATGTCGTGCTCACGTACAATACTCACATTCTTTACTTACATTCGCACAGAGGCACTAACAAATTTTAATTAAATTTATACTTCTTGCGAATCAGAGCTTATTGAAGAGCTTAATTTATTCCTCGGCTTTTAAACTAATATGTGATGCATGCACTAGAGTTCGGAGAAAACTGAAGCCAATCAGATGTACATAATTCAATTGGCCAATTACCCGGCTATTAACAAATAGGTCCTTATGCGTAACGAGGCCTTTTTATATTCAATTAATCCTGTATATTAAGCAGTTCGTTTTAATGTCTCTTTTAGCTTCAATTCGCTACTGACTTTAGAGCTTATAATTATTTTTAACAATAGAATGCTATAAATTTTGGTCTATTTATACGTAGCCTAATTAATTTAGATAATTATTGAAGGAAGGGACGCAATAATTATAAAGATTGATGATACCTTTATATGTGTAATAAGCCCATTGCAAACTCCTGTAATTGAAACATTGGTTTCCTTAAAGAAAAAAAATTTGTTTTTAAATACTTATTCTAATAAAGTACCACATTTTATTTTAAAACCGTATAAAAAATGAATTATTATTAAGTATTTTGATTATTTTCTTTTTAACTGAAAATGATTGTAAACAAATTTTAAAGTTTAGAGCAAATTAATTTAACGCAGTCTTTAATTTATAGACTAAATTGAGTTTTTTCTATTATCATTTTACAATACTCTTGAAACATATACATATACATATATATATATAGTCCAATGGCATCTGCTTGAATTTCTACGTATATTATGTTTTAAATGAAATAATTATATTATCGCTATACTTGTTCACATTAACGACATATTACAAAACTAATGCGAAATAATGTTGCATTGTATTCTCATTGGGTTGGAAATATTGGCATTAAAAGATTAATATAATTTTTTTATCGAGAAAAATATTCAATAATGACGAGGTAATTTGCTAGCATTCGTTTGTGGAACGTCTTTTATACATTTTTATATCCTCAACTTAACATTCTTGGATCTTGTATTTTTCTTTTTTTTTTGTATTACTCTCGTGTAATTATTATCAGTGCGTATATAGAATGGCACCTTATCGGATTCCATTCGGCCGTTGAAATTCTACATACTTTTCCATTATATAATACTATCCCGATATGTCGGAGAACTATCTTATCTATTAATGGTAAAATAGTACGTTGTACGTTTTTTGGTAAAATTTAAATTAAAATTCATAAATGTTCTATATCCTTTTCGTTTTTATTTTCGAATAATTAATCCTAATCATTTTTACAATATTTTAAATTTTTAAATTAGGCAAATCATTAATCATTATCTACAATATCTATACATTTCTCCCTTAATTTTAACATTAAAAAATTCTTATTTGATTAGTAATTTTGCACATTTTACAGCTCCACATTTGCATAATTCACACATAACTCACAATTCAATTTATATTTCTTTCTTTATATTTATTTATTTTTCTATTAAAGGTCCTCTAGGTTTATTTATATTTCTATTAAACGAAACCATCTAAATTTGTTACCATGTAAAATTAATTATTTTTCATAAATTTTTCAATAGTGAAATTACTTTTAAGAGTTTCATATAAAATAATTAGTCCTATTTAATTAGTCTTATTTAATATTTGTGCCGATTGATTAAATATTGAATACATTGAACGCATTAATATTTAATTCATCTTTTAATCTTAAATTTCGATAATGATTGTCCAATCGTGTTTATAATGATCTTAGACATTGTAATTAGTTGAAAAATTCCAAACAGTATTGTTAATGCATAGTTTTTTTATTAAAAACAAAATATAACGCCGATGAAAATCAGCACAATCTATATGAAAAATAAACTTTTAATAATAAAAAATAAATGTTTTATTCGTTATATATACTGCATTATAATCAACATAATTAGAACATAGTTAACTGACTTGTAATAATTTAATAATTAATTTTTATTATTCGAGAAATGTTTTTATATTCGTCATAATTTGTATTTACAGCATAAAATTGGGCAAGAAAGGATAAATTTGATTGAAAAGTGGCTAGAAACATTATAATACGTAAACTGAGGCTAAAGACTTTATACATTTAGTTTTTTTTGCATTAGCATTCAAATTTGTGAGTTCAAGAGAAAATCTGCTATTCTTCTGTTCATTATTTGCTGCAAACTTAATTGAATGCTGATATTTCGATCAGTAATTATAATTTTGTTGTGATCGAGTCTATTCGTTAATTCTGTCGTAATTTCGTTGCATTTAGTATAATAATTCAGCAATAAAGTGGACTTAATCAAATAAAAAGTCAAATACAATATATATATATTTAAATAGTAAATTCAAAATTTACTTTGCCAATTCTTTTCTTACATACGTTTCTTGTACTCCAATATCGCGCGTTTAATCACTCGCGAAATATTGTCTCTGCTTCTTGGGAATTATCTGCATTAAAGAATCTTTATAAAAATCGTGATAAATATTTGATTTCAAGCACCAATAACGGTTTCGAATTTTCTACAATTAATAATCGTCAAGTATCCTGGAATTAAAACGCACACTGCCTATGTGAGTATAAATTTTTCTACTTTTATGATATCCTCTTATCTTTATAATCACGATATAATGAATGTTTAACTTTATTTTCCATTGTCATGAGCTATAATAAAAATAAATATAAATTAATTATAAAGATAATAATGGATAAAATACTTGCAATTCAAAAAGTGCGCTCTATCTTTTATATTGTCTCCTAAAACAGAGAAATATTATCGGAATTTGAAAGACATTATATAAATACTGATATAAATTGTTGTAAATTATTTTTCTTTATTTAGTCAGGTAGCATAAAATGTGTCAGCAAGTATCATAAAATACACAAGTATAGTGTAAAAAAGTTTATTTAATACGCGCAACTGAATGTCTAATATTGTGGATGTATCGCAATTGCCGTTGCATACTTGCAAAATAATCCTTCTCTTACCTTTTAATTGAAATATTGAATTAAATTCATGCAAGATGACGTTTTATTATGGGCTTGTTAAAAAATGCAATATCGGCTTCCTGGATGAAATGTGGCTATTTATTATATACAAATGTATCTACTGGTCTGAAGATATTCTCACTTTTCAAAATATGAAAATTAATGCCTAGAATCGATTTACTGGAGCATCACTATATCCTGCAAAATAGGATCTCGTGGAAATTATTTCATGGTAGCGGACGAGATCCTGTCATCGAGATGTTTTTATGGGTTAGTGAGGTCAGATCGCCGCTATATAATCTGGCGTCTTATGAGTGACAATCTTAACTAAATTTTCCTAATACCTTTAATATTCTGTGCAATAAATTAGCTCGGGGTATTAATGGAAATTTACGAAGCTTCGGTTTTCAATTTT
This sequence comes from Ceratosolen corneri, assembly GCA_030522565.1. Classification (NCBI taxonomy): domain Eukaryota; kingdom Metazoa; phylum Arthropoda; class Insecta; order Hymenoptera; family Agaonidae; genus Ceratosolen; species Ceratosolen corneri. The sequence continues at coordinate 70,051 of JAPYYT010000126.1, read as the reverse complement.
AAAATTAGCTTAAAGATGTATTGTCGTTAGTCAATAGTATATTATCATTCGCAGCCATAGTTATAACTCTACTAAAATTGCAGGCGATAAATAATTTTTGTACGAATGATTAATAGTCTATAAAGATAGCTTAGTAATTATTAATTTAAGGCAAACTAAATTAATGATTAATGGCCTGTATAGAAAGCTTAGTAATTATTATTTTAAGGCAAAATAGGTGTTTCTTTTTTCGAAAAAAAAAAAAAAAAAAAAACTGTATTAATTTAAGCTTATATGGAATTTGCAATCTGAAATGTGCAAAATTGCGTAAATTCTTCAACAAAAGTTCTTTAGGTGAAAAGGTAAACTAAATTTCAGATTATAAATATCAATATTGTATATTATTTATGATTATTCATTATATTTCTATTAGCTGGTTTATTACACGATAATATAACTCTTATATTCAACAATAGTATCACTTAATATTTATAAATGTAATTATGATTTCAATAAAATCAAATTATACTTATTTTATACAGATAATTAAAATTTTATGCTCAAAATTTATCTATAATACATATCAATTAACGTTTTTTATAACACATCAGTATATTATAAAATTTATTAGATAATATATTGCATTAAGCATATTTATGCAACGATTATGTGCACAAAACATCTGTATGAAATATGATGGAAGTATTAGGAATCTTAATAACTTTCACTAAAATACAACATTTTAAAATATTGATTGAATCATAATAGAAAAAGTTCCTCCTCATAACCTTAAATAATATAACTTATTGTACGAAAACAAATATTTTATATTTTAACGCAATCAGTAAATGTATTAAAAATCACGATAAAATAATTTGTCAGTAAAAAAGAAATATCTTATAATTACAAAAAAAAAAATTATTATTTCTCACAAAATCTATAAACATTGAAATAAGTAATGAACTATTTGAAGTAAATATTTAGTTTTATAATTTTATATATATTTATAGAGCTCAAAGATTTTATGATTAGTACAAGCTCTATTATATTTATATATATAAGTACAAAAATTATACTGTTTGCACAGAAAATAGCAAACAAAAAATTTCTACGTTATTTTTATGAATTAATTCTTTTTCAAAATGAATTTTCAATATCTAATTGACTTATATCGATTGCCTTATATTCTCTTAGAATTAATACTTACACTTACAGTTATTAACATTGAAATTAAATTAATTTCATGGAAATTAGAATAATAAAGTAAGCTCAATGAAAAAGAAGTAAATTTTAGTGCATAAGTTTGTTAATGAGAATGCTTTTATATTAGTTTCTTTCAATGAAATTTCTAACTGTTACGAAAAATCTATGATAATTAAAATAGGAAAACAATGGCAACATTATTTTAAATGGGTAAATTCCAGCAAGAGAAATCGATCTTCTTGTTTCATTCTTTGAAAAATATATTTCAAAAGTATTCTTTTAAAACTTCAAGTTTTTTCAAGTAAAATTGATAAAGTTTTAACGGTCGCAAGAAAGTTTCCGATAGGCTACAATAATAGAAAGTTTATTAAATGAAATTGGAACTGGTAACTATATAAATGTTAAACATACAAGTACTTTTATTTAAATCTAATCTACATCGAAAACTTTAACGTATTTTTCTTAGAACTAAATTTATAAGTTGAACACTCTTATCTTACGAAATAGATTCGTTTTAAAGTCAAAGACTCTGTTTTAAAGTACAAAGACTTTGTAAAATGTAATATTAAATATTTTGTCTTGTCAATAAGCGGAAATAGAGAACAAAATTAATTTCAAATCTAACTATGAAATGACTTATAATTATTTTAATGCAATTTGTAAATCGCAATAATATCCGATTTATATATTATTATTTTAAATTTTTAATAATTTTATTTTAATTATTTCGTTACATTCAATTATTGTTTTTAATACTGATTGCGTAAATAATTAATTGAAAACACATAATAGATATGCAATCGATATTTTCATTTCTTATGTGAATATAAATTAAAAATAACAAGTTCATTTATACATTTCATAATTCATTTAGTAATAAGGACTTAAATGAGCATAGTCATACAAAATTAGTTTTCCATTTGTTACAGTGAAGTTCAGTTTCATGTCAAATGATTCAAATGTATTAGTTTTAAATATTTTATAAATTTTTAGTCAATACTTATAGATTTTGGATTCAATTTTTAACTGATTGTAGCCATTATGTATTGATACTAAAGTGTATATATAATTATTTTGTGGCTTACATGTGTAGTTTTAATATGCAGATTTATAAATGTTATGCTTGAATATAAACTGAATGCCAATGGATTAAAAACATTTGGTTTCTTTCGTCGTATGAATATCTAAAATGAGATGGCTCATCCATTTTTTAGTCGATCTTAACTGAATTTTTATTTATTAATAAATGACAAAATAATTATAGTAGTTCAAACAAACTTAAGTTTTTTTTATAATAAGTTTTTATAATAATATTGGTTTCTTATTTAAGATTAAGTTTCTTTTATCAATTAAAGTTTTTTTTTTAATGTAATATTATGTACACTAAAATATTGTATTATCTATCATAATGCTTTTTTTTTTATTATAGTCAACTATTCGATAGTATCATTTGATATTTTGATAAAATAAAATAAAATTGTTCTCTTCAAGAATGTGTATAATTTTCAATTTGTGGATTTTGATGTTTATTCTTAAAAATATCAATAATCGCTTTTCTTGTTTTCAAAACTGATTTATTACAAAGATATTCTTAAAAATATATATTAAATATAAAAAAATATATAAATATATATGTATTGTTTAGATGACGTCAATTTTTATTATAAAGTAATTTTTAGTTTATTTTATGCTATTTATTGAAATTAGAAACGTAAAATTAGAATAAATTTCATCAATAAAGTCTGCTGTTAGTTTGAAAATGTATTTACCTTTAAGTAAAATATTTTGATTCCTTAATTTTTACGTAAAATGATTTAATATCGAAATATTGTAAATTTAAAAGAAAAAGATAGGCAACATTATAAATAAAGAAGAAAATGTAAATGTAAATGGGAAAAATTATTTACATACTATTCTTATATACACATTTTAATACTCTAAGTTATTACATTTTAATTATTATTAAATTTCAAAGGTAAAAGAAATAGTTCCATCTAATAGGCTAACTTCGCTTTATGTCATTGAACATTTTTCAAACATATTTTTAAGTTTCTTTTACAATAATACAAAGAATGAGAATAATGTTATTTATCAAGCGAGCTAAGCAACTAAAAATCACGTAATATATTTAACATGTAAGAGTAATTAATGTACGATAGGTTCAGCATCAGTCGTACATATTCTCATATATAATATTATCTTTTAATAAATACTTTTGGACTTGAATAGCATCAAATTCCAATGAAGTTTGTGCCTCCACGAAGCAATTCGAAACGACTTAAAGTATGGCATTATCCATGTTCCGGTGACAAGGGTATTTGACGCACACCACCAAGTTGTTAAAAGAGTGTGGCCTAGACGCTAATAAGAAAGAGAAAGAGGATGCGACCAGAGTTGTGGGACAGTACCGGAACTATTTTATAGAGACGTAAAGCAACTTGAATACACGCTGACCCCATTTTTTCCCTTTAGTTCTTCGTGTAATATACGTAGCTCAGCAAACCCTCGAATTTTTATTAATCTCTGTTTTATTTTAAAAACCTTATAATTAATAGATGTACACATATATATATGTATATATATATAATGAGTATCGTGTAAAATATTTATAAATCATTCATTTTAATAACTTCATAAATAGAACGATTTAATTGGATAGATATGGTTGAAGGATTTTAAAAGTTAACCTCACATAATGTTTTATAATTATAAGTATTTAAAAAATAAGATTATCTTATGTACAGTTATTTGAATACTGTTATCTAACTGTCTTTTTCTTATTGTGCTAAATAAGCTGTTTCTTCTTCTTTTTTTTTTCTTCTTTTTCTTTCTTTTTTTATATAATACGCCTTAAAAATATTTACGAATTTTTCTTTTAAAATGCATTCCCGCCAGGTATATATATAACAGTAATTTTCATTTTATTATTCACTTTAACATTCTTATAAATTAATTTACTTTACGAATATCGATGAAATTATACAGCACTCCATACTGAAATATATAATTTTTGGAAATTTATGCCAATAAATTTTCACTCTAGTTTTTTGATCAAATAAAAGACCTAATTTATTTGTTATGATCAATAATTGAAATTTATTTTTCAATGTACATTGCAAAAATATTTGACATAATGAGAAATCATCGGATTTTTAAATTTCTGTATCAAATGCATTTACTATATTAATTTCAAAGAACTTTTAGCTAAGGTAGAGCAATTTATTAACTTTACATATGTGTAAAGTTTAAATGTCTTTATTATTAAGTTAATTAAGTTAATTTTAGTTTTTTAATTTTCTTAAGTTAAGTAAAGTAAATCCAACGTCATAGTGGTTATGATGAGGAGGGAAACGAGCTCGAGTACGATGATAATGATTATAACGATCGTGATCGTAGAAACACTGAGAATCAATACGCTGACAGTGATTTTTAAGACCACTTACATCTACTGTAACATAACATTTTACTTATTTCGTTAAGGCTGTTTTCTCTTTCTTCCTCAATCGGATCTTGGAGTAACTTCTTAATTAGTTCGCTGTAGACATAGTAATAGTATGTAAGGCAAATTATATAACTGACGCATACGCAAATTTTCGAAATGCCTTGAGAAAAGCTGTACAATTAAAAAAAAAAAACAAATATATATTACGAGGTTGTGGTAGTGAATAAAATGTTACTTATTAACTAAGATAAAATATAATATTAAATAGTATCGAAATTTGCATATAATCCCGTTTAAATATATAATAAAATGTAATAAAAATATAATTAAACCCCGTGGATTGGGCAGATACAGTCGAAAAAAATTCGGTTCATTGATAAAATTGATACTTCCTAAGAGCTGTAAACCGTGTGTACATGATTCAACATATTCGACACTCGACGTGCCAAGAGTGCTCGAAAGATAACGTGTCGATTACATGAAAAATTGTGCCAATTTTTTGCGGGTTGGAGAATTGAATGGCGATGGAGAAGAGCCGAGGCAGATCTCCCTGTCCGCTTTGTAACGAAAGCTTCTGCAGCATTGGCGAAAGATGCTGGCGTAGGGTTTCTAACACAGATTGGAAAGGTGGGGGGGAGGAGGAGGAGGGAGGGAGGGTAGAGTGCTTGCAGCATATTTCTCAACTCGCTGGTGTGGAAAGAATTTGTCGACAGGTGGGATCTCAGCAGGACCGCCCTTACGATTGGGAAAAACGTCAAGGGGTGGGATCTTACGGAATTGCTTTCTTTACACCAAAAATATCGACTGAGACTTGAAGCTGATGGGAGACGTTTATTGACGGGCTGGAAGTTAGAAAATGGATGCTGTAGAATGGAATGCATTTGGGCGAAAAAAAGAAAACAAACGTTGAAAGGATAAATACAATTGTGTTGTGTACTCAATAAAATCTATTTGTAGGCTTGAATGGCAAAGCGTATTTATAAGTTTAGCAATGCTAAACAAAATGCACTTAGTGTCTAGAGTATCTAATTTGATAATGGAGATTGTAAGAGAAATGCAAATGGAAAGTGGCAATTTTAAATTTGTTACGATTATAGTTTAAGAAAAAAAAACTGTCGTAATATTATTTAATGATGGGACGAATATACATATATACTGTCGAATTGCTTTCGTAGAACAAAATATAGCACTTTTAATGTTGACATTTTTATTTTTACTGCAATTTTGTTATAATGTACGTGTTTGTGTTGTGTCAATTTTGTGTTGTCATCCTAATTTTACAAGCTATTACAAAGAAATTTGCTAAATATGTTTATTAACTTCTTTAATTAATTAATCACTACGCTAAAGATTATCTTAACATTTTTTCAAAACAATTTAAAACTAGATTATAATATAAATTGTAATTACCATGAAATAAAACTTAACAAATGTTTTATAAAATAATTAAATAGCTAATTCTTGATATTGTAAATAAATTTTAATAATTTAATTAAATGAATCGATCAATTTTATCTTAACATTTATTATTTTTATTTTGATTATTTTGATTACATTTATTATTATTATTATTATTATTATTAGTAAGAATGAACAGAAGAATGAATTATGAAGAATTGATGATTAGTTTGAATAAGGAAAGTTAAAATGATGTTTACCATATCATACACAAATTACAAATTAAATCATCTCATAATAAGCAATATTTTAATGTATTATATAACAATGCGTAAAATCCAAAAATACATTGTCTACATTCATGCGTTTAATTTTATTTTTAATGGTTATTATTTTATCGCTATGTTGAATTTATTTATTATTTTAATTACTTGATTAAAAACTCAAATAATATATTAGACATATTTATAATTAAATATAAATCTTACATCATTGCTAATTAAATAACCGGTTCCTTTATTCATTTATTATTTATTTTAATTTTTGGATTTTAATACAAATCACTAGAAACATACAATTTATGGCATTCAAAGGATTATTTTAATTATCCTAACGCATGTACTTGATATTATAAATTAATCTTAATGAAAGTGAAAGAACCTCGAGTAAAAGAATTTTTCATTCTCTTTATTAATAGCATTTTGACTAAAAAAATTATTGAATACATATATTATTTAAAAAATTATTCTCTATTTGTTATATTGGTATTATTTATTTATATTTTATATTATATATTTATATTATTATTTATATTTATTTATTATATTATTTATTGGTCCAAAATCAATATTGTTAATCGTCAATAATACCTTTAGTGAATATAATAAAAATTTCTTAAAGAAATTATAAATAATATTTTCATTAATAAATTTTTTTTTGAAATATCGTAATCTTTTTTTTTATTTTTTTTAGAAGAAGATAAAAACCGTATTTCTCAATACATTAAATTTTTTCTGATTAATTTATGTCAGTAAAAATATAATTCGAATTTACTTTCTAATATTTTGACAGAAATTTATAAATTAAAATAAATAAACTATATGTAGTTTATATATTTTAATATTTTATTATCTTAAAAAGAAAAAAAAAATTAAAAATAGGAGAAATACTTGAATAACAAGGAAATAGATAGAAAATATTGAAACGTCAAAGGAAATTTACTATAATAGTCACAATGTTTAAGCGACCATCAGTCTAATTATATTGCATTATACGATGTTCTGTATGTATTTTTATTTATTATATTTGAATTCTGAATATGCTTTTGGTCGAGATTCCGAGACTATCCGATAGGTTGGGTAACGAACTTTTAATTCTTCGAATTTTTCGCGTCGACTTTCCTCCCCTCACTTCCCCTCCGTTCCCAGACTCGCCATCCGACAATATAGACAAAAAGGCATTGCATATGCATCGAATATGCATCGACAAGCCCATAGAAACAATAGTGTGACGCTTCTCCCTCTTCGCCCCCACTTACCCCCACACTTCCACTCCCCATTTGGCGCTTATTACATTCAAATCAAAGATCGAATTTCGGAAGCCGTGGAGGGCGGGTACCCTCGACTAATTAGTAATAGATACACATATACTTACATAATTATTTGTACAGTGATTATTCTAAAATAAAGTACTTCCTTTCTATCTGGCAAAAGGAGTTTATTTAAGTAAGAAGTGATTATTGCTTAAGGCGCAAAAAGGCTTAAATAATTATTCTTACGCGATATGTGAATCAGCAAGACGATAATCTTGCACGAGAGTTTATTTAAGTAACTGGTGGTTCTTGACCTGCAATAAGGCTTAAATAAGAATAATAAATTCAACATCAGCAAGATTTAAATAAAATTCGTGCTAATTAAAGGAGATTATCAAGGAGATACTCAAGAACAATCAATCTTCGAGAAATACTTCTTTCACTTATTTATCTTCAACAACTGTCTATTCATCAACTTGTGGTTCATTTGTTAACGTTTATCTTTCACTTATCATTATCAATAAATTCACCTTCGAACGATATTTATTCATTAATTTGCAATGCTTTAAAGTTGCTCAGCTAGTCCAATGAGGAGAGAATTCATACTTCCGATTTAATTCCGCATCAGATTAATTTTGTTCTATGATATTGTTTAATTTTTTTCACTCATTATCTTCTAATATTATGAATTAAAATACTTTCTAATATTCATTTACGAATGAATTAATTTTAATAAATCGCAAAGGTTAATTTCAAGATAGTTTTATTTTTTGAAAAATCATGAAGTTTACATTAACTGCCGTCCTTTTTAATATTTACAAAACTACATAAAGTAATAAAACTGTGGACTATTAGTTTAAAAAGGAATTTTAAATTGGCATTTGTTGGACAAATCAACGGAGTATTTTTATACGTTCGTGGATTAACTGATCGACACCGTAAGAATTCTATTATAGTACTTGGATAAAATTTTCATGCTATAAATAAATGATTTAAAAAAAGAATTTAAAATAATTATTTAGGATTCATGGACCCGTATTAAATAAAGCTGAGATGTCATTTTTTTTTATTGTTGTATAGTAAGTAGTATATAAAAATTGTTGTATAGTAAGTAGTATATAAAAATTGTTGTATAGTAAGTAGTGAAGCTTGAAAGAAAAAAAAAAAATAAAAAATGGATATGAAAATTTTTATTAGCTAATAGCCAAGTTTATATATATTTTGTGTATCCAATTTATCATGTTCCATAGTCATGTAAGAAAGCGCGAAACGACATAGAATATCAAGGGAGGTGCTTACAATATTAGAATCATAAAAAAAATATGCAATATGCTGTAATGTGAAGTGTGAAATTATGTTTTTTTGCTTTTCTTCTATCTATAGTTAATGTTCTATGGCCCTAATGCTGCATCATCATATTATATATTATAGGATACGATTTCTTGTAAATTTTTAAACGAATCAATTTATTGCTTCAATAGTATTTTACAGTAAAATAAGTTTATCAAAAATTAAGTATACCAAATATTTTATTTAATGAAAGAACTGCATCATATATCTTGACTATAGCGATGTAATAATTTATGCAACCGTTTTTAGAGTTGAAGTCACTATGGTGGCCCAAGAGAAAAAATCCAGTTTTGTAACTGGCAGTTATTCATAAAGAGAATGTGAGAAATAAAAATTTAAAAATGCACTAAAACTTTTAAAAATATTTCCAAACTCAAAATAATAAATAAGCTAGAAGTTATCATTAATCTTATAAAAAATAATGCAGTAGTTATTAATATATTATGAGTTAATTCCATCAGTAATTTACGGATTCTGTAAGCCGAATACAAACATTTATAAGATAAAGTATTTTTCTAAATGTATTACATTGACACAAAAAAGTATATTAAAATCTAATAATAATTACTATCAATATTTTTAGTCTGATAGAGATAATCCGTAGATTAAAAAATATTGTTTTAATTAAATTTTTCTTTATAAAAAAATTTTAATCATTGCCAAATTCTTCATTGCAATATTTATTATGTTGAAATATTCTTTTAATTATGAATTAAATATGCTATGTAATTAAAAAATCCATTTATTGCATTTATTTCATACTTTTATTTTACTTTTTATTCGCAACAATGTTAATTAGCACAATGTTAACGTATTTTTAAAAAGTTTACTCTATAGTATTATATTAATAAATATAAATAAATAATAAAATATAACATAAAATAGTAATAATTAATAAGTAATATAGTAATAAACCCCTTCTAACGTTTTTATAGATTAGAAATATGTATATATTATTCATTCGGATTGTCTATAAATCAGTATATAAGATATATAAGATTTTATAAGATATATAAGATATATAAGAGTTAACAAAATTATCATCTATACTTTTGTATATTTAAATATTTGCAACGACCGTGCATAAATAATAAAGTAATTCATGCAATTAGAATATAACTTTTAAATATCATGTGGATATAATCATGTTTGTTGAATTTATATTTTACTTTAAATAATTATCAGAAATGCATAAAGTGAAATATCTTATTATATAATAAAACATATATAATAAATATATAATAAAATAAAATAAAAAATATATAATAAAACATTTACATTTTTATTAATTACTATAGTATTCATGCAATTGGTAGAAACGATTAGGTATATATCCATGCATAACTTTGTATGTTATTTTTATAATTTTAGTATACCATAAGTGATAAATTAGGATTTCATCGATAACGTAGATGTTCTTCAATATTGTCTAATGACCTAGAGAATTTGCTTAACGAATCAAAAGCATTTTTCTAAATACTGGATTTGCAAAGTAAAAAGTATTTTCTTCCTTCAATATGCCTGCCAATATTGACTACCTTTAATGTAGTGATCATTGACCTTTCCTTTCTAAAGTATTACTAGCTATAGGAGAGGTCTTCTGAGATCATAAAAATTATCTGTAATTATCTCTTAACAAGTTTTCTCGTATCACGCAAAGTCAACACTATACTCTTTTATAAAGGAGAATTTATTGTATGTAAATAGGTAAATTAATAATCATGATTTAATGTTTTAAAATTCAACCGATACTTAGTAATGCATTAAATCTTCCGTTTTTAATAGTAAAGTACATAATTCGATTTTAAAACTACCGTGACGTAATAGAGGAGTAAAACTTAAATTTGTACAATATCTTTTACATAGGGAAATATTCATATAACTCTACAAATCTACATTTTAATAAATTTCGAGAGTGTTGCCTTTAATTACAATTATAACTAAATCAATTATAACTAAAAACAGCATTTTATAACTGAATAAAAAATCGCTTCATATTTCATGTGAATGTGAGAATAATTACTTATAGACAGACTATTAACTGGGCTAAATTGAAATTATTAAAACTTTTAAATTATATTAAAAAGACCAAAGGTATTAAATATCATTATTTAGTGTAACGTATCGTGTATAAACATACACATAAATTTTATAGTTAAAATCCGAAGGTTTTATTGCAGAAGTTGGACTTTACCTTTTACATACAAAAATTTATAACAAATGTATTTCATAAAAAACAAGAATACTTTTAATTATGTCGTCATTCATCAGTGAAAAATAAAACCAATGTTTTTCTTATAGCAGATTTGAGCTAATTGCCTCATTAATCGTAGGTCTTGTATTTCACAAGGATCAAACAAGATAAAAATTATGATTTCGTATTATTTTTAAGACCACTGGCAAAGACTTTTCAAACTCCAAAAATTCAATGCGATTTCAGGAATATAAAAATCCATTCCTATTATTGTGAAGGAAACATTACATAGAGATTTCGATATTTCTAATCGAAATATTATTAATATTACTATTAGTAATATAATCATATTATGAGTTGAAATATTTACGGTAGCTTGTAATTTGTCTTAATTATTTCAATTTGTAATGAATTTAGTTTATTTATATGCAAGTTGCCTTATGTAATTTATCTTTCTTATATTTTTGTACAATAAATAATAATAAACATAAAAATTCTATTGATTACACATATAATAATTTATCTTAATTATTATTAATAAATCGTATAATAGCCGAATTATATTAATATCATGTTATAATTAATTATATATATATTATAATAAATAATAATAAATCTTAAAAATAATAATTAATTATGATAAATATAATTTTGATGCAAATTCAATTGAATAATTGATATATATATATTTTTGAAAAATTTTTACGGTCAGTATTGTTTTAAGTTAGTTATATTGGATTTGGTGGATAAGATTATAAATAATATAGTTTTAAACATGTATCGTTTCTAATTAAGTTCTAAATAATTATTGTTTATTATAATTATTAATAAAATACGAATTAAATTATAAGAATGTAAATATTTTTAAATTAAATTTACAAATTTTAACAAACAATGGACTTGTTTAATTTGGAAACATCCTAATAAAAATTTATAAATCTAAACTTATTAAATTTAAATTTCTTTATTCGTAACATTTTTTGTGTATAAAAAATATATCATTTTCAAAATCATAAATATAACAAAACTTAAATTGAGACTTTAGTATTATTTATTAATATTGTAATTTTATATTTGATAACGAATATAAGTTAAAATATAAATTTCACTTCAAAAATATAAGATTCACTTTATTAATGAGATGACTGTATTGTTTAATCTATTTAGTAAAAGGTTAATTTTCATATTCAAAAATAAATATTACGAGGTTCTAATTTTTATCATAAATTTAAATTCGCATAATTTTTATGAAGTCGTTAGAATCAAATAAAATATCCTGTCGTCAAACTTTATTATGAATAATTAATTAGTTTTTCAGAATTAATATTCTCATAACGTAAATAATAGCTGTACTTGATCTAGTTGGTACACCTTGAAAATAAGAATTTTCATAAAAATCTAAAATTTCTTTAAGGTGACTTTATACACCACAGATACAAAATATTAAATTTATTCTAATTGAAGGTAGAATTGAGATAGAACGTGTAAAAATTTTTCTGCTATATATTATATTTACAATTAATTTTTCAACTACAATAGTTTGTAGTATATATAAAAACATTATAGTACTTTTTTTACTAATAAGTAATATTTTTAAAGATATTTTTCTAAACTTTATATATTTTTAGCATGAATTTTCAAAAAACATTAATTTTATAAGAAAGTATTTCATATACATAAACTTGTATATCTAGAATCTATAAATTGTAATATAGTATTCAAATATTATTTTCTTTATTAATTTTAGACACTGATACGATGTTAATGTAGGCTTCTATCTTTCACGTCTAGTTAAGTCTAAATTTTCATAATAATATTAATTGAATTATCTTGTAGATAATCTGTAATACAGAGTTTTTGTATAGATTTTTGTATAGATTTAAAAATCTAAAATTCTTCAATAAAAATTAAAAATTTCCAATGTAAAAGTCATTTAAATATTTCAATAAAATGAATTTATTCTTGTTATCAAATTATGAAGATATAAACATAAAAATAAATCAAAATATTTCTTAAACAAATCGTAAAGCAAATTAAAGTCATGTTTTTGTAATTTAATTTCTTTGACATTGTATTTGACACTTTTATCCCTAGTATAACCACGCATCAATGTATAATTAAAATTAAATGAAATAAAAATTTATAAATAAACAGAATACTATTTATATTCAATAGAAAATCAAATGTAACATTTTCCTTCTCTCTGGAATATAATTAAGCGGGAAACTCACAACGAAAAAGTTAATATGTATTTTATGTATATATGTTTTTGCGTATTTAATAATATCTTATTATTAATAATATATAAAAAATTCTATGAGGTGGATATCAAATGGCAGAATTACAGCATCAGTTAAAAGATGAGTAATTAAATTTTTATTACCATTTATATGATTTTGATCTTTGTATTGGACGTATATTTAATATTACTTTTATACATCGAAATCTTTGCTGATTATTTCTGCTGTATGATTCATCTGCCTATTTCATCGCAATTTTATCTTCTCTCGATGTTATTATTTACTTTACTTGATTTGTATCAATAACAGAAGCTATAATACAATCAGATTTATGCTTTATTTAATTTCTTTTTCATATTTTATTGTTTAGGAATTAGTATATTTTTGTTTTATAGAATTGCCATAAGATCTTTTCAATACATTCAACAATTTGTACAACTGATATAATAATCAAAGCACGTTATTAACAATTTCACATTACTCAATATTATTAAAAATATCTTTGTTTTTAAAGTAGTTTTCGATAATATTTATGGTTTAACGTGAAAAATAGAGCAGGTAGATCTTGATACGACAAAAATCATCAAAAGCGCACCATTACATTTATTGATTTACAATATATTAATTTACAATATATATATTAATGGGCATATTTATTTCCATAAAATGTTTACGATTAAATATAACATCCAAATGTCGTATGTACCAATTGATAATACAATTATTTTCATGCGAATACAAGTTCTCTCGTAGAATCTTAATATAGTTCGCGAATTAAAATTTCTACAAGATAAACACGCTACAACTAATCCACATAAGAGTAAGTAACTATTAAACAACCTAAAAAGTATAAAAAGCTTAAAAGAAATTTCAAGTCATGGCGGCCTGAATGTAGAGTGACTGTTTTCGGAATATTTTAGTTTTGCGTTCAATTGCGCCAAAAGTAACATACGCCGCCTTTATACTTATATTTATATTTTTGAAGGTGAACTGTGAAATTACAACTGCTGTACTGAGCGAAAGATAAGTTTTTAATCAAATCAATTCATTAATTATTTGTTAAGTTAACAATTTTTTGTGACAATTACCAATCAGTATCTCTTAAACTACTAGAACAATGTTAAAATTTGCTTTTAAATACATCAGATACAGCATTATTGTTCCTAAAGTATATATCGTTTAAATATTTATAAAAGCTAGTGAAATCGCATCTCTATCAATTTATATCTCAAAAGCAAAGATTATTATTGACAATACGTCTCCTGTTTATTGAACATCACGATTAATTCAAATTTTCAGGCAGGAAAAACTTGGCAGAGAAAAATATTCTCAGAAAAGTTATTTAAAATAATAGTTTTAAATGTTAGAATTGTTTCTTTATGTTTTTGAAAGATTTTTCTTTTCTTTTTTCTTTGATATCTTTGTAAATTTTAATCTTGTTCTATTTTTCTTCCATAAATTTCATTCAATTTATAATTTTATAAAACTCTATTACAAGTTTAAATATTTTTCTTTAATTGAAGCAATTAATTTTAAATTTAATATCTATTTTAAAATACAATATATATATATTTATATTTTTAAATGAATAGAAATTCTTTAAAAGAATTTTAAAGAGATTTTTAATTTAAATAAATAGTTTTAGCGTATTTATAGTTATATAATAATCAATATTGCAATTTTTATAATAAATACTCCGATGTTAATTTATTCTTACAAATGAAATTCAATATATTTAAAACATTTATAATGCGAGAATAAATCAATTATGATACGCTTTGATACTATTTGATATTCAATATCACATAGTGCTTACTTTCATTTAATAATTTTCCATCTTATTACCTTTTATCTTAATTTATTTTTAATCATTATGAATTATTGGATCTAGGTTAGTTGGATTTTATCCTCGTATAATTTATCATAAAATATTTTCAATTTATATATTGAACGAAGCGAAGGTAATAAAAAAATCATCAATTATTATAATTTGTACCTACCAATAATAGAAATACGTATTATCAATCACATGAATTTATCTACTTCAAATTAAAAGAAAGACTTCAAAGAAGATGTTTTGTAAAACATTAGGTATCTCCAGTTAAAATAATGTATCAAAGAAAAATGTAAATAATAAAATTAATTTGCTGTAAAATAATACTTCTAACAAATTGTTTTCTTTCTAACAACAATGTAGGCCAAGATGGCCAACTTTTACATTAAATAGCCACTGTTTTATTAAATCTGCATGAAATTTTATTTTTAACATGTGTCAAAGTAAATAATTGAATTATTATATATAGATATATGAATATCGAACACTATAAATTTCTTTGTAAAAATAGTTTTGGATAAATTAAATATGTCATCCAGCTATAGTAATTAATTTTTCGTGGAAGACAATAAACATCTATTGGATTAACTTTATGACATAACTCACTGGCCCAGATGCTTAATATCCAATATATTTTTTATACTACCATTTAAATTTAAGAACAGTTCCAAAAACATAGAATGCTAAGCTGGCACATTAATTTTCCTAAAAATATTCTAAATAGCCTTGAATTACAGTCCTGTTCTTCGACGACAAATTATTGCGTTCATTCATGAATAATTGGCTTTCCACTGTCATAAGCAAATGAAAGTTTAACTTGTTGAGATGCTTTACCTGCTAATATGAAAAATTATATACCGAATGCTTGATCCACATGTAGATCGTGGTATTCACAATTGGTATATCATACATGCAATATACCTTCTTAAGAAATTCTATACTCAAAGCATCCAACGCGTACTTGGCAATTAAATAATTGACGTCATTGCCGCAAAGCAGTAAAAGCGTAGAATCGTAAAAAGTAGAAAGTAAGAGGGCCACTCAACAGGAGCCCCAGAGTCTTCTTTACCTGCGGCACGAGACGGAATACTCATTGTTGCGCAATTCCGGTCTCGCCCTCTTTTTAATGCGAGTCATAGTCAACGCGATTATTGTTCACAATTTGCAGTTGATTTACGGTGAGAAAAGGGAAGGAGTCAGATATTTTTCACTTTTCTCATTTATGTGTTGACAACTACGTGGAGTGCATCTGTCACTTGTCGCGTGCATTGCTGAGACTCGAAGCGTCGAAGCTTATTATATTGGTTACTTGCTGCTGATTGTTGAGATCGGTTGTCTTGTATTCATTGGCAACTCATTTGATTTTATTTAATTCAAGATTCCATGTTCGACTGGCTGGTACTTTTTTGACATTGACATATTACGTTCATTACACGTGTAGGTGTAAGTAGCTAACAAATAATTTACGGCCAGTATTACGAAAATTGCAGTTGAGAGTAAACACCGAATAGTACGATAATTCATGTGAGATAATAAGAAAAGATTATCGTAATTTTTCGTAATAGCAAATATTATCTGAAAAATAACAAATAAAATTATTTTTTATCTTATAATTACAAAACTAAAATACCTACTTTGATCAATATTTTTACAGTTTTTTTACAGTATCTCATTTATTGTAATGCCAAAATAACTATAAAACTATTTATAAATTATATAGATAATAAATACTTTTTATCGTCAATAAACTATACAATTAAAGGGAATGAGGTTTAATAATTATTAAAACATCAAATGTGCCTATATTTTATTCAAAATATTTCTTAACAGCATGTGTATATAATCGGATATGAAAAGTTTATTCATATACATATACGATTATTTAATGTTATATGTATCATTTTATTTTTTTAATATTTCTAAATCTTGAGAATTGAGGTATTAACGATGTTTTTTCTTTTCTTTACATAGTAAATCATATGGACAAATTATAAAATTTTTAAATAAAATTATTGAAAATTATAATAATTAAATGTCAATGACATAACTCAAAACATTCATTTATATTTATACAACTTTAACATAAATTTCGTGTTTAAAATGTTGTCAAAGTCCATCTATCGTTTACAAACTAAAAGTTTAGTTACAAAAACTAAGCAAAAATGTTTTAAGGCCAATTGCATTTAAAGCTTTAGTTTATAATGCAAAAATATTCCGCCACCTCTTCTTCTGTAATAATAAACAATTTTAAGCACGTTGATATAAATCTAAATACTGCGGGAGAGTTTTGCTCAAAAAAAAAAATGCAAACAAATCGATCATACGGCTCCATCTCATATTATATATCATAAACACAATTGCCACTGGAAGTAAATATTATTTTAAAAATGATACAAAGAATAAAATGATGATAAGTTAAAACATTTACTCACCTGTATCTAGAGTATAGGTAATTATAACAATGAAAATGTCATGGTTTCAAATTATTTCTGACGTAGACAATGTATAAAAAAGATAAGCAATACAGTTTAGCGGTAAAATCTTGAAATATTTTTTATTTACTTGTTCAAAATTTACCAGACAATTGCTTAAGAGTAAAACTTTAACATCTGGAGATTGAATAACGTCACGGAAAATCGAATGTCAATCACTGACAGCTGTGCTTTTCCTCTAGTGTCCATTGGCTTATGGCTGCCGTCTTTCTTCTACACATAGACATTGCGCGGCCTTGCACGTGTAGGATTTCGGGTTCCCTGATGCACTTTTGCTCGGCTCTTACACAAGTAACTACCAATAGAAACTTGAAAATCCAGTCCGATCCTGACATTTCAAACCTCTACTTTAGTGATTCGACTCGAAGTCCCAGAAATTACGTTTGAAATCTCTCGGATGAGAAAATAAAAAGTGTTCAAGAAGCTCTGAAGGTGGACTCAATAAATCTCGAGAAATGAATTTCTTACACTTCTCAAATATAACTTGTCAAACTAGTTGTTTCGGCTTGACTTTTATGAGCACAGTTTTGGATGAATCACTTATTTCGGTTGCGGCCTTTTATACATTTTGAAAATCCATAAAAGCACGAAGAAACGAATTTTTTTTTCTTTCAATTGTAATTTTTAATTGAATTTTCATTACCTTCAATCAAATTTATTTATTATTTTCATTCGATTCACACATTCAATACTATAATTCCGCGATTTAAGTTAGAAATTTCACGTTTTTTTTAATATTTTATTAATATTAATATTTTTAATAATTTATTACATTTAATAGTGAGCTTGAAATTAAATAAAAAGCTTTTTAAACGACATATTCAAGAATCTAGGTATTTTAAATATTATTACGTCGCAAATTATACTGTACAGTTGGTACAAAAATTTGCGCGGACGCTCAAATGAAATTCTAACCTATAAAGTAGTTACATTTTATTCTTAGTAATTAAATATCGTTGTGCCTCCCAATGTTGCATGCACTTTCTCCAAATAATACTAGATTAGTTATTTTCAAAGTATTATAAATTTTATATGCAGTGCAGATAAAACAACAATTCAAGATTGTCGATGCATTAAATGTGACTATGAATAAACGGTTCACTTCCAAGAAATTATTCTTGCAGGACATATATACGATAATAAATAGAAGGGCGTACCAGCGATTAAAAAAAAATAGTCACCATACAGTGTGCTTTGATCGTGTGAAAATAAACAGTTGTAAAAATAAACAGAGACAGAGACGTGAATAATTGGAAAGTTTGAGCATTGCAGAAGTGGGGATTACTTTTTGACGGTTAATTTTATGAAAAGCTCACGTCTAAGCAAATGTCTGTGTACCATATATTTTTATTATGAATATAGTTATGAAAATTTTTTGATTCCTTCAGTTGGTTTAGAAAATTGATCGAACGCATCTATTTAATCTTTTTCTTTTTTTTCATTCGTAATAAAATACGTGAGAATTTACTTAAAAATCAAGTGAACTCGATGTTTTTAAAAATGTAATATCAGATAACGTTACGAAGCAGACGGTTTTATTATTTTCAAAAAAAAGTTTCCCCGTTCTTTTCGTCTCTATAAATTTCAATATGAAATTGACTTTACGTTCAGTCAGGAAATTTGAATTATTAACCTCAACTACGTATTTTGCCATATATTGCACGTACATTTCTTCGGATTATATAAAATATAGCTATAAAATTGAATGATAATTTGAATCTTTTGTTACAAACAAATATTTGACTATAAATGCATGACATTTTACAGAAATTATTATAATCTTACCAAAAAATTAATTTATTCTCTACTACCTAAATGTTTTAATCTAATTTACATTTTAATTTACGACTGATAATAATGATGAGATTTCTTAAATTCAGAAGTAATTAAGCATCTGGTTACTTAAAGAAACACATATATATATATATATATATTAACATAGCCTCATTATTATTGAAATTCTGAATGATTCTAAAATGGCTTTTATTATTCGGCAAAATATGGACGGAGAGGAGCTTTCTTTTGCTGCGAAGGCATAATTCGTCTATTATCCTTGAGTCAATTGATTATTATTTATTATAAAAAAATCAATGTAAATTAATGTAATGATTAATCCTTGAAGGCGGAGAATCTTTCAAAGTGCGTGGATCTATTTGATAAATTATGGATTAATAGATATGAGAGATGAGTGGGACGTAAATATTGATGAGAAAATGATGGCGGCGAAGAAGAGAGGGAAGGGAATATTGACACTGAATTATTAATTGCGTTTCCATCTACACCTTAGTTTTCGCTGGGAGTGCATGTTACTCTCTCTCCCTTGTGGTCTACTTCCCTTTCCTCTCTCCCTCTTTCTGCTCGGATTATACAAGCGATCCTTTACACGCTCAACTTTAGAGTGCACGAAGGTAATTAACAACTTGTTGTTTGATGCAATCGCACTTAACGACATACGTTTTGCATTTTTAACACCTTGTCTTCGTACGCACTCGTGATGTCTTTGTTGTTTTTATATGAGATAAAAAAAAAACTTTTTAATTAGAAAATTTCTGCTTCTCCTGCTCGGACTGCTCGTTTAAGTAATCGTGCTTTCAATTACGATTGAATTCATTATCCATGATACATTTTAAATTCGTTTTAAAATCTATTTTAGTTTTCTTTATTCATACTACAACTTCTAAAATAATTTCCGAAATTTTTAGTCAATCTCGTTACATAAAGAGCCAGCAAACGTCTGAGCAACGCAAATTCTCAATCAACGTATCGTAATGATTTTGAAGAGAAAAAGAGCATATATATTTTACAATTTTTTACAATATTTTACAACATAGGAAATAAGGCGTTCGTTTGTATTTAATATGGCAGTTAGGTCATGTATAACTATAAGATCGATAATATTATTAAGTCATGTTCAATTATGACTATTGAAGTACTTATTTTTTCGACAACTTACAAACAGTCTTTCGTAAAGGATAAAATGAAGAAGTGTATGTTATCATTCAGGGAGGGTAAAGCAAATACTTCATGGACCTTAAAGCATTAGCTGGACTAATAATAAGTAAACCGATCATCACCTCTACGAAAGCAGGGATGTAAAGATAGCGAATTTGCAGACGAGATGCGAATAATAAGCGATGAATATAAATTGCCGTGATTGAGAAATGGCTGGTTTTTAGCGTACGTGTCTATTGTAAAAGAGTTGTCGAGACAAATGTTGGATTTTGAAATTAATGGTCATTGGTATGCGAGAAGCCTCCCATCTGAACATGCATACATATATACACACGTATATATGTACGTATAGGCGTGTGTGTGTATACTGCCGAGCAGGTTCAGTGTGTAAGTTTACTTAAAAGGCTTGCGCCATCAGTCTTGAAATGTCTTTTTCAGCTTCACCCCGATGTTCCACTGTCACCCTATTCCAACATTTTCTCCACAGTTCTCTCGACAACCCTCTTCTTTGTTTTAACGCTCTCTCTTCGCTCGACCCTTTTCCATGCTATGCGTAATCTTTCTTAGTTATTCTCTTGTATTAGAGGACTCGTTAAAACTTTTATAGTACCTTGCGAATTACTTGCTTATTCAATCATTGTTGATAAAAAATATGCATTCATTTTTATGCCGCTATTGGCTCGAGTCACTCTCTGATATCGTTTAGCAAGAAAACTTTTGTAAATCTTATTCATTCGATATTTATTCCATTCTATTTCCATTTACTATCTTCATCATTTCAAAATAAAGGACGTTGATACACGTGTGTATAAAAAGCTTTGTTTTCTTCATTAAAACTCGCAATTTTAATGTGCTAGAGATAAAATTTTTGTCTTTAATATGCTTAACTATTAAGTAAAAAAATTATCATTACGAATTAGCGCGTAAAAACATTAAGAAAAAGAAGAAATTCCTTATGAATGATTTATATAAATGATTAAACCATTATATTCCCTACACAATTTTATACATTAATTACTTAACTTTTACTATAAAATAACTGCAATTTGTTGAAATTACTACTTCGTTGAGTTGTTATAATATAATAACCAAGTGCGTCTAGAGAAACGAATTAACGATTAGAATTTTACAAAATATACAACAATAATATAACATTTTTTTATACTTACGAAACTTGAAACTTGAATAACACGAACGAATGTCACGTTATTATAATTAAATGATTCATAAATACATTAAATCATTCCGAGTGTAGGCAGCATTTCTGATGTTTTCAAATACTCGCAAAAAAAGTATTGTCTGTGCCGCTAAAACGTGTGACCGTTCAATTGATGATGCACACGAGTGTAGGTAATAAAGAGCCGACAGTATGTCAGTACACGAAAATTGACCCGCCGCATTGCAATAAATGTCGTAGCTTCTTAGAATACGTGCAAGTGCTTGACTAATCCAGCATGAAAATCAATTGTGTCATTGCTACCTCGCTTATGCTCTTGGATCATTATTTATCAATGCATAGCTTTAATAAGAAATGAAAATATCGTGATTATTGAATTTTGAACTTTTGTACATTGTAGCTGGAATATTGAAATAAAAATTAATCTATAGCACTCATTGTTAAAGACGTGCTGTATGATTTGGATTATTAAAATTCTTTAATTCATTCTCACGTCTTTCATTACGACTCCGTCAGATTTTATTCTAAACTCAACAATTAATAAGTAATATATTAATATAATTAATATAATCATTAGATTTATTGAAATTCTTGAATGAATTAGTTTAGTTTAATTTCCCTGTAAAAAGTTGGAAAAAAAATTCTTTAAACAAAGAGTTTGGATATTATTTGTATGAAATTTTGTTTTGATTTATTTAGTTTTATTTTTACACATTTATACATTTAGTTCATTTGAATTGATTTAATTTCAACAAACGTAAAACATTAATTGAAAATATTACTTTGCAACTTTTTGATATTCACAATGCTTTAGAATGAAGCATAAGCTATTACATTTTTTTATTAAATTATTGTCATATTAAATTCCCATAAATTGTTGAAGTGGAGACAATTTAAATTATGTATGCAAGTAATAACGTATAGCTATTTAAAATTTAACACACACATATATATATAAATTTGAATAGCATTTATTCTTTTTATTTTATTTTGCAAATTACAAAATATTGTATTGAAATGTCAGAGGGTTTTTTATAGAATGTGCAATAACAAGAACGACATACAAGCTTTTAGTATCTCAATAGCCTCTTTTATTGTCAACAATTTATTTATTATTACGGTTATAGCACGTATATTATGTCATATATCTGTTAATGTTCTGAGTTAAACGTTTTCAGCAATAAGGCCCTTATTTTTTTTATAGTGTCGAGCGTAAGTCTTGAAATGAACGGATCACTTACGAATAATATTAAGAATTTCGAACAATTGCACGATGTCGGAATTTTCGTCAATAAGACATAACATTTATCTGCTTTTATTCATGTCATTATTAGAACAATGTCTCGTGCATTTTGTCTCAACCGAGTTCAACCTGGCTTATTGCTAATCTCATCACGCCCTCGGCCTCTGCTTAATCGTCATCCCGTAGTCCTCGACAAAGACTGGACCCTCAATCCCACTCCAGGTATTCATCTCAGTTTCTTTGAGCAGAAGGTTATTCGTCTGGATGGACTGAAGGGACATAATATGGAGATAGGCGTTGGCGACTTGTTCCAAAGAGAAATGGAAGGAGGAGCTTATAATTCCATGGCAATTAAGTAAGGATGCTATCGCAATGCCCGGTAATTATCTTTCCGAGTTCTCATCGTGGCCATCCCTTTTCCCAGTTACAGCTCAAAAATTCATCATTTTTTTCAGAAATTAGCGAGCACTAGTCCGGATGCTGCTTGGGTTGTGATTGCTCCAACCGACTGCATCCACAATTTCTTGCATTCCACAACTTTTAATACCCATTGCTCAGCTATAATCTGGCTGATTCGGCTAGCCACTGCAGATTCTGGATTTGTAACGTATCTGCGCATCTTATTTGTCTCCTTGTCTTGAAACGATATTTCCTGAAGTGCACACAATCGTATGCGAGTTGTAATTTGAACTACTAGACATTTTTAAACTTTTTCTCTATTATTCGTTCATTTTATCAGGCACATAATTATTGCTACATTGATAAATTTGATTGAGAAATAAGGTATAGTCATTAAAATCTTAGAGTTTATTTTTTATCGTGATATGCAATGTAATAAGATATAATTATAAATTATAAGAAACTATACACTAGTATAAACGAAATTTTTCAGTACTCGTACGAAAGTAAAATGCTTTTGTTTTATTATTTAAATAATGGCCTTTGATATTCGATACTTTCTCCGTACATGCTTTAACATTCTCAAAATATCTATTACGAATTTGTAGAATTTGACATGTAGAATTTGCTAAATCGATAGTATCCGTTGATTTCTTAAATAATTCTCACGATAATAAATTATTTATAAATAGAAATCGATTGTTTCATAAAATATTTCAAATTCAACCAATTAAAATATCCTTTATTTATCATTGAATTTTTTATATTTTAACTAAAATAATTAAATAAATTATATATCTTTACACAATTGACAATTGTTTATTAAATTATATTGAAAAAAATTAATAACTACAAATTCATATTAATACCGTTCAAGTAAATTCATAGTTCATAGTTTTCTCATTCATTTATTAATAATAATCACATGATTAAAAATTTAATATAGATTATTTAATGAAATATTATATATTAAGTAGGTTAAAATTATTTTGGAAAATTTCAAATAAATGGTATACATATATATATATAGTATTAAAATATTACACAACTATTTTTATTATTTAGAGGTTATATTATATGATTTTGAACTGGAAAAATGTCAATGTTGATGGAATTGTTATACACAAATATGTTTTTGTGATGTTTTTTGTTGTACTTCCGTTATATTTTCCGGGTATTTTCGAAGCTTTATCGAGTTCGCTGCAATTTCCAATCCCACGAATTGCAGATCAATTGGTGAGTAAATTGTACAATTAGTGATTATATAACTTTTTCCTGAATAAATTTAAAACCATCTTCATTGTTTGCGGTGACATTATGTATGTATGTATATATATATGTAGCGATATTCTAATGAAAGTTAAGTAAATCTAGCTCTTCCATGTTGTTTCGGTCAAAAGAAAAAAAATACATATTACATTTTCTGTCAGTAGTCTGAAACATAATTTTCCTCATTATTAATCTCAAAAACTTTTAAAGAAAAAGTAGTAATAAGAATGTGGGGCCATGAAGTAAGAGTGAGCCAGCTTTATATATATAATTGAGATGCGGCAACAACGAGATGATCTCCGTAACTATAAAACATACGATTGGTTGGTTTATTCCAATGAGGAAAGCCGTGACATTTGTCGGCAAGTCGAACCATCTCGAACTGGGACACTCGGGACTGCCACAAATATTTATCGCAATAAATTATTCGGGGGCCGAAGGAGCAGTGTCGTACGAGTGGCGATGTCGGCTCGAGCTGTTCAAATGTAAATCTCGTACACTCGGGAGCGGATTCTATTTACCGTGAGGGCTGCCGAGGCTGCGCGAGAACCCATTAGGGCGACGGATATCGGCGCAGACCGAGGGAAAAATCCTCCCGGTCGCCGCTCCCATTGTAATAGCCGTCAGGGAAATGAAGACACGGAGGTTATGTGGAGCGTAGTGCTCGGCTTAATTGCGGTATCGAGTGAGTCTTGGTGTATGTAGCGAAGGGCCGCCGAGCTCCCGCCCTCTGTTACTTGGCCCGTGAATATTCCAACCTGCTTGATAAGATTCATAATGAGGAGGGTTATCCATATGTAGGCAGACTTTAAATGCACGGAGGGACGCGTCGGCCGATAGAGGCAGTCCGGCGGCTCCGTTGTGCTTGGATTTACAAGATTAAGGGCCGATGACGAATATGCGCTGCCTAGGTTTAGCCCACCCCCGCCTGCTCCTTTGGTAGGCTTTAATGAGGATCGGCATTTTTTCCCGGAAAATATGAATTCAGATTCAGTTGACTAGGCAGAATATGATACGGAGATGGTTGTAGTGATGGTTTTTTCAATTCTATGTACAAGTAAAAAGGTCCAATTATTATGCATTGAATGTTAACGTCCAGTCCATAATACACATCTGCAGGGCTAAAAGATTTTATCTTCAACAATACTTGTTGCGCGAATGGCATGGATTGATCGCGTAATTTTGATCACGCAAACTCGACAGACCACAAATTATTTACAGAGGAATTATCAAACAATCGTTTCTAGGTTAACTAGGACTTTCAAATATATATATTTCAATTATTGGAGCTTTAATGGTTTTTATGCTAATGCTAGAGTGTAGTTTTAAATTTTTAAGTCCCGTGTATAGCTGTGCATTGTTGTTTGGGATAAAATGGTCAAGGCAGAGAGGGCAAATAGTAAACTAAAAATTACGAAGTTGATGATTGATTCTTACATTTATTAAACGCAAAAGTAAAACAGTCACCTATAATTACCATATTTCATTTAAACAGTAATTTACTCTTTTTATCCGCTTCTTGATTTTCTTTTCTCTCTCTCATGCCACCTATCTGATACTTTCCTCATGTTTATTCGTAAAAATAGTAAACAAATGCCCACTCGTACGTGACTGCTGATACTTTTAAAGCATCTAAAGTCGATATTTATCAATCTTTATTCATACCTACTATTATGCCAATACTATTATGCCGATATAACGGAATGTTTGCTTGTATTAAAGTATCGGAGAACTTTTTGAAATATTACAAATACGGTATTATAAATTATTCAAGTAAATATTAATATTTCATGCAAGTTTAAAAAACGTAAAAATCTCGTTCTTTTATATTTTGGATGTTTTTCGAATTGTAGTAGATGGGAAAGCAGAAATTTTCCGTTTGATATTTTATAAAAATATGATATGTTCTCAAATAGCTTATTGAAAATCAGAATTTAAAGGCTTGAACGTTCAAGTGTTTAATAACGAATTATATAAATATAAAAGTCTTTTAAAATCCGTAAGAACAGAAGTAAATGCACGTACGAGTAATTAAGTAAGTTGGCATTCTATAAAACATCGTGGTATTATTGAATGAGATTATTGTTACGACAGAATAAATGCATCATAATAAATTTTTCTACAAGGTAGCAAAGCACAAAATGAAAATGTAAAGGCGCGAGTAGATAAAAAAATAAAGATATACGGAAAACGAGATATTCATTTAACGTTGATGAATCGATGGTCTCGAGATGAATGCATTCACTGCTTAATGTGTTATGGGAAAAGTAAGCGTTAATCAAATATATAGCCACTAAAGGACATTGAGGATAGATAAGCGATGGTTATAAATATTGTAAGGGATCGATAAAGAAGTAGAGTATAAATTAAAAAGGCCAATAATGAAAAAATATCGGCTGATTTAGTAAGTTAATTATTTCATTTAATACAGAATTGTTGGAACAGAAGAGACGAAACCGTCAAATGGATTTGCCACATAAATCAATTGGCATAATTATTGACAGAAGCTCGAAAATTCCGGCTATCGCAAAGTCAAATATATTCTTATCTAATGCGCAGGCAATCAGTAAACATACATATTTCAGAAAAATGATGTTGCTTATTCGGGGAATCGCCGCTAGCCGCGGCTCTCGATTAATTTATCCACTCATCCAAGGACAGGCTTTCTTCTCTCATATTTATGAATGAGTGGAGCGACAGCGCACGCGACACCTTATCTAGGAAAGTTTATTGCAAGCAGAGGCCAGCGCAAACGCAACAATATTAGCAGCGGCAATAGGGACGCGTCGCCATGTCATCCGCGCAATTCGTGTCGGCGAATTGTGGCGAGCAGCCGGTGGACAGGGAAGGGGATAAAAAGCTGATCATTGCTGTTCGGGAGGCGAGCGAGCAAATGCGTTGCATAAGAATGGCCGGGAATGTTTGTTGTTAAATCGTGAGCCACGACTCGGGCGCGTATAATACAATAATAAACAGAGGGACGACGGGTCGAGCGAACACTTTGAGCTGGGGGACGACAGAGCGGCCTACGCGGTGGGAAACTACGAATTTAATAGAATAATAAATGGAGCGTCTGGGGCAGGCCTCTCTCCGCTCCGACTCTAAGTTTTCGCGCATAGCCCATATATACGTGTGTGTGTGTGTGTGAGTGCGCGAGCGCTCTCCCTCTCTCTCCCGTCTCCCGTCTCTCTCTCGATTTCATATTCCGCTTGAGGGCATCGCGCGCACTCCAACATTTACGCTTCCCCGGCTCCTTCTTCTGCTCTAGCTTTTTGTTTTTCTACCGGATGTTCCCGGAGTGCGCGAACGCGCGCGCACGCCCTCGAATTTCCGGCGATACTCCGCGAGGAGATCGTGCACACAAGAGAAGTTTTAATCATTTAATTAATAATGGGAGGACGGGCGGTGGCGGCGGGGGAGGGAGGCGGTGGTGGAGGAGGGAGGAGGAGGGGCGGAGGGAGGAGGGAGGAGGAGGGAGGAGGAGGAGGCGCTGGTGCTCCGCGCTTCAACTTTTCCCAGTGATTTCCCGTTGCTCTTTAGCCGCGCTTTTGCGTTTGACTTGAAGATTTTCAATTTAAATTAGGGCTGTGTTTGACGTCGGAAGTCGGGCTACGCCGCGCACGCCCCCTATCAAAAGCGATGATTTTGCTATTACACGGCGAAATGCTGTAAGCCACAAAAATGGATTAATTAAGATTTGAGGGGCTGGAGCCACTCTTTCTTTTAATCAAGAGCTGAATAAATATTCAGGGAGCGTGGAGCGTAGGAACAAAGTGGGCGCTGCTGCTACCTGCCTCATTTCGTAATTATCGTCCATCGATCAAGCCAACATCCAACATTAATATTGGAAGCACTTTGTGCATTGGAAGCAGTGCATTGCGAGTGCACGTGCGTTTATGCAATGCGCGGGGATTTACGTTGAGATGAAATGCATGTAAACAATGACCAACTAATTGTTATGAAAATGGTTTTCGAGCATATGTAGATATGTACGTATGTATATATATAAATAACACGAGTTTACAGAAATACGTGATTCACTGATCTGATTCATGCAGCGTTCGTGCTGCGAAATTCAATCCACTTTCTCACATTTTATAATGCATTGCAACTCGCGATTGTCGAATGCTTTTGTCCTTTGGAGAGACGGATCTCGCGCGAGTGATAAATAATGCCGCTTTTAGTAATTATAGTAGCGAGGAAGGCCGCGATGAGACAACAAGGTGTTACACATTTAACGAATTGAATCATCGCGCCTTATGCAATCGATCAAAGCAACAAGAGGCGAGAGAGAGTGAGAGTGAGAGAGAGGGGGGGGGGGAGAGGGGGAGGGGAGCGCTAAAAGCTGCCCCGATTAAAATCCTACGAATCGTCATGGTCGTTCGGCTCGAAAACGTCGTCGGTGAGGCGCAGTGGTGGCAACAGCACGCCCGCCAAGTAAACTAATTCTCGCTCAGTTCGCGAAAATCATTATACATCCGGGCAGCCAGGCGTTATTCGCGGAAGAGAAAACAGGCATGAAAAGGCGCGCGAGGCAGCCAAGGCCTAATAAAACTTTCCACGGATCATTCGCCTCGGCTGGCCCTTGAATGGGCGTCCGCTGACATGGCGCCTTTCCTCGTCTAATTTACGTGCGAGAACGGCCGGCATTAGAATGCCGCATATGCAATAATCGTGTGATATTTATACGTCGGCCGATTGATTCGGAAGATCGCTAGAGTGCGTCACGGGACGTATCTCCGGGGATATTCGAGATTTATTGGCAGCGGAAATTTGGGAGAGATTGCCATTGACAGTGAGAGTGCACGAAGCCTGGGATTCTCTCATCTCTCTCTCTCATCCATTTACATTCGCACTCTCGTCTAGGACGAAATAAGCCTGCCGAATGAGCATCGCTCCAGGAAATAACCGATCAATTTATTTAGACGGGCTCTGGCGTGCCACAATCTGCCCCGGACTCTAATCTTACTTTTCTCGTATTCTAAGTTTACGCGAGTATCAACCATGACTTTAGATAATGCGCCTTCAATGTATTGGGCTTGTTGATAATTGCAGCTTGAATTGCGCTCCGTACACTTTGCGAATAATGTACAACAAGCTTCGTGTATTTCGCAAGAAGTGACACTCATTTTATAAGCTGATAGTGCTTTGTTGAGTAATTCCAGTGCATTCTAACGGTCTTCGCCGCGAACGCCTTATTTATCCGAAGGAGAAAAAGAGAAGGAAAAAGAATAAAAATAAATAAGTCTTCAAATAGCTAAAAATTACAAGTGATTAAAGTACTGTATATTATTATAACAGCTGTTTCTGATAATCTTCGCATATAAACGTACAATATATATAAACGTACAATAAAAATTTGCATGGCAATTAATTGCTTGTACAAATTATCGACAAAGATATTTATTGTAAAAGATTATGATGGTTATGTTATCGGAATAGAGCTAATAATCGCTTAATAATATATAATTAATATCGGGACTCTACGAAATTTCAATTATAGTATAATATCATAGATAGGCGTTTTTAATCAACTTTGTCAATAATAAAACTGCTCGTGTAAATTGACAATTTTTCATATTATAATTTAGAAATATGCACTCGCAATAACCGACCAAAATTTTATTTCTATTTTAACGATTATCTCTTTTTCTCGTTGTTTTTAGTGTCGTTCTTTGACTTTTCAATAGATCATTTATATTTTTTATCCAAATTGAAACATCTTACGATAAATATTTTTT
Source organism: Ceratosolen corneri (assembly GCA_030522565.1). Taxonomy (NCBI): domain Eukaryota; kingdom Metazoa; phylum Arthropoda; class Insecta; order Hymenoptera; family Agaonidae; genus Ceratosolen; species Ceratosolen corneri. Next base: position 39,607 of record JAPYYT010000126.1, on the reverse strand, counting down.
CCCGCATTTTCACGCAATACATATTGATTTATTTTAATCGTGCATATAATTAGAATTTATCGTAGATAAATAAATTCTTTTATTACTCTCATTGTAGCATAATGGACTCGTAGTAAGCATAATAACAATAAATTCATAAAGCATGTATTATTTGTCAAATACAAATTCCCAGCGAATCATCGATTTCATTTTTAGATCAATATTTCTCAAATTGTGGATTTAAAGTACTTTTAAGGTAATGTTTAGAAAATTAAAATTATCGCGCGTAATAAAAATCATCGTCAATCATGTACATATTAGCCCCTTATTTACCGTCATATTACGATGAATGCCTTCGTGGATAAAATTTTATAAAAATAATTCAGTATACGCTTCCTTTTTTTTCCCTCTTTTTTTTTGAACCAACATAATGCTTGGTAATATAGTATAAAACGAAGGCCATTTACATTATCGCATTAATCGTAAATGTGCTAAAGTGTTGCATTCACGACGAAATATCCCCCCCCACCAATAATACACAGTACACATCGTGTGCAATGTTTTCTTTATAGAGTGAAGGAAAAAAAAGTGTCCCTCAAGCTTACGATGCGCGCATTTGAAAAAGCAATTTTTCAAGAAAGCACAATAGAAATTCCCTGGAGGAAGCTACTAATTAAGTTGTGCCGCTTTCACACGTTTCTTAAGCAATGGCAGGCATCGCTTGCCATCGAGCCGAAAGACGATACGATTGTCAAGGCGGCGCGAGCTGGCATTACAATTGATGACTTGCCCATGTATATAAGCACGAAGCTTGGCACGCGCGCGCGCGAAATGAGGCGAGAGGTGTGGGGGAGGGCGCGCAGTGAAGAAATAACGAAAGGAATTAAAAATCGTTGCGACAGAGGAAGAAAATTGCGGCCGGCCGTGGCTTATCTCCTCGCTTTGTGCTTCCTTCGTTAATCGAAGGAAAAAGTCGTGTTACCTTGTGTGTAGATGGGGCTGTTGGAGTTTGCAGAGCCGGCGATAAGCCTCTTGTGCTCGTGGGGGAGGTTCGTCGCGAATGAATATGGCGCCGATTATCTGTTGGAACACGCGATAAGCAATTACTGGGCAATTTATGTTGCCAAAAGGACCGAGGCTTCGTAATGGGATTTGATTGGAATTCGGCGTCGCTTAAGTTGTCATCGAGCCGACATCCTATGCTCTATAAGCATAACTGTATGCCAACATATGTTTTTACGCCGATAGAATTTTAATTTTCGGCGAAATTTTCTCTTTGTTATTCTAATTTCGTATACGACTCCCAAGTACGCTTTCCCAACTGTATGTCAAGACTTTTTTCGAATCGTTTTGAATTTCGATGGTGAGGCAAATGGTTATTCCACTGCTACATCATGACTTAAGCCTCCATAAATTATACTAATTAAACGTCATTTAGCTTACTAACTATTTATGTTGCGTAAGCTTGACTTTCTTATTTCTTACACTCTCATTCCAATCTTTACGCATTGCTTCGATTGTCTATGGAACATTAATTAAAATATTAATTATTAAGCGTATATATAATTAAGCACTCGGTGTTTAATACATAGAAACCTCGGTAAGAATCTAATAACTATTTACATTTCATATATGTGATTGATTTAAGGTTTTGCGTGAATTTCTTACGAGTTTTTCTTAGATAGACATTGAAAACATTGGCTTTTATCAAATTATTTATTTGACTTATTTGATAAAATTAAGTATTTAGTGCCTTATAATATGATGTCGTACATTTAGGACCACGTATTTTTTTATTTTAATAACATTAAAACTATTAAAATACGGGCATAGTCCGTAGGAAAAAATAAGCATTATAATTCACCAGCCAAACATTCTATTAAATTCAATTAATAATTTAAATAAATGTATTATAAGAATTTTGTGCTGCTTTGTTCTTTATTTTTATTTCATTTTAATATGCTATCTTTATTAGAGATTGAGTTTATGAAAACAAAGTAATTATTGCCATTATGTAACAATGAATGTCATTTCTTGTCACTATTTTCATTATTCCTTTATCAGCAATTAAATTAACTATTTTATTTTAATGTTACATTTAAACATTTCTTCTTATAGTTATATTTTTTTACAATATAATATTATATGTAAAGAAAATAATAGTCAAGTTGTTTGAAATCTGTATGAATTAATGAATTAATTTTATTACATTGACTAAAATATTTTTTAAAAATAATAATAAACGTAATTATTTATCGTGAGACTATATAAGATAGATAGACTGTATAATTTTAGAGTTTTTTCAACTTCTAACTATTCCAATTTAATAATTTAGGTAAATTTGCCATTTACATTACATAATATTCAGAGTATTCAGCAATAAATTCAAACAAAGTTAAGTAAAAGTAAGTAAGAGTGTATTTGTATAAGATGAATATGAATTTTATTTTCATAAAGTTAATAATGAAAAAAGAAATGAGTTATCTTTAATATAAATTTTCTATTTAATTTGAGAATAGATCAATGATTATACATCATTGATAATTTATTTCATTATTTTATTATAATTTATTTTATTTCAAAACATTAATGCTATCATCAGCAAAAATTAAAATTTGTATTAGAGATAGTAAAGTGAATTTGAATATTTTAACATCACAATACATTTGATATCGTGATAATGTAATAAAGTAATAATTAGATTTCTAAAGATATAATTTTAAGCCTTTAAATTAAGCTTTTTAAACATTTGAATTTTGTCTTTAGTCTTATTATTATTATAATAACTAAACTAATGCTATGAAATCTTAACAAACAATTAAATCAAAGAAAATAAATTTGCACATCAAGTATTAAACATTATAAGTAATAAAAAAAATATATACATACATATTACTATATAAACTAAGCACATTAATAATATTAATGAATTAATCGCATTAATAATTTGATTTTTCAATTATATAAACGGATGCGCATCATTATAAAGGTCCAGAGAATCATCAGATAAGATAGTTTCATTGGAGTATTGTTCTTCTTTATTTTTAATTAGATGTACGGACTGTTACAAAACTATTGTCGCTTTAATGCTAAATTCATCTAAAATTCGCCCTTGTTAAACTAACAAAAACAAAAAAAAAAAGAACGAAGAACTACCATACAGATATTATTTTTTTGATCGCGTAAACAATTTCATTAAGAAAATTAGAACTACAATGACCTATAATCATTACTATTTTAATAATATGTTTTAATAATACAAAAATTACATATATAATTGGAGGAATCCTTGCAATCGGCTCACTTTCTCATATTCTCTATTTCATAACCTGAAATCACGGACAAACGTTGACCTATCGGATGCAAATATTTTCCTCTATCGGCAAACCGATGCGTTATTACAAAATTTCATCCAACGCCCTCGTCTTCCTATCGTCTTCGTCTTCCAACTCGAGTCACTAATTTTTTAAAACAAAACACCGCTTCTCCTCGATTCTCGAAATTTCTGATAGGAAGGAATATAATACTTATTAAGAAATACTCCTCCTCGGGATATTCCAGCCAACGATTTAATTCGTCATTTCAGCCGCAGCCATCTTCCTTCACTTCCCTCGTACGATCTGCTCCCGCGGGTATACACGTGCCCGTCCTCGCCCCTAAATCCCGCCCCGAGACAAAACAACCAGGAACCTATGCCTCCTGTAATGCCGGTGTCGTCGTGGTCGCGGGGATGAGTAGACATTGCCCGATAAGGTTGGTTACTCTATCCACTCTCGCTCATTCTCTCTCTCTCTCGCTCTCTCTCTCTCGCTCTCTCTCTCTCTAGGCCACTGTCGTACTTTATTTTACTTTGGGCTCTTACTTTGCCTTTTATCGATGATATATATATATATGTATGTATTACGGGTAATCGCATTTCGCACTAATGAAACAGAATGTATAATACGGCCAAGCTGGCTGAGCAGATACTTCCAATTGTTTATCGCAAAATTCATTGTATTTACAAATGTTTGTTAATACTTCATCGTGTTAAAAGTACTTCAACTTTTTAAATAATACATAGTTGGAATTTAGTGTTAAAAAATGTATCAATATTTACAATAACACTGTATAAGAGCTTAATAAATTTAAGTTAAATTACTTTCCTCGCTACTGATTTGGCTTATTTGCGATTTCAATTAATTTGATGGAACATGATCCATCAATTTAAATTATTTAAGTCTTTGTTTATGCCGAATGCAGTATACCATCGTGTGTGCAGATGATTTAAATATTTAAAGAAATTACTTTATTTTCAAAGTGAACAATTGCCAACTTAATATGCAAATCCCGCCTAGTTACCATACATTATATAACAATTATTATTTTACATCTCAATGTTTTAGCGTGCGTAAGCCACACTAATAGAGCAAATGTGGCATGTAGAAAAAGAAAAATATTTTTATTAAATTTTACTGCCTTATATATTTAAATGATCGTTTAGTTCGCTAATACTTAGCGTGTAGAAATTAAGTATCCACCTCCAGTTCAGTACCGTAATCACACAAGGTAATTTATACTAATGAGACTGAATCATCTCAGAAATATTTATTTTAATGCGTAATTTCGTGCCATTAGGATACTAATGCAATTCAAAAAAATAATTACCGAATTAGCGATAATCACAATTAATATTAATTGTAGAACGGCTATTTACGCAAATGTAACGAGCGATTAATCGCTTATTGATATTTCCTATACTTTACGAAGAAAATTTTAGCAATGAAATAGTAGGCTTGAACATCTACGTATTTTATATTTGCACAAACGCTTGTTTAAAAGTTTTGTTATGCGATTTTCTAACTTTTACGATTTTTTATTTTGACGTTCGCCTATAATCAAAGGAAATGGATTGTCTTCCTATTCTTTTAAGGGCTAAATTAAAGAGTTAAAAGTAAGGTAACATTACAATGCTAAATCGATTCATTTATTTAACAATGATTTCCCTCTATTTTAATTGTAAATTTAGTTTAAAATTTTTTTACACTCCCTGTAAGACGGATAATATTTGTTTTCGTAAAAAAATGTAACGTTGGTTTCGTTAGAATTTGTGCAGATTGTTGACTAAATGCATCAAAGCTTTTTCTTATTTTTTCATCTCCCTATACATTATCGTCACTTTTTTTTTTTTTTTCATCTCTCTTCAATACTACGACTACATTTATCTGTGGATCGTGAACGACCCCTTAACGATAATACCATCCGGCACGTTTTTCTGCTCTTGATTTATTCCGCACGCAGGGGTTCTCCCAAAAAGCTTCCATATCTCTATCTTTCATTCTTTCAGTCTCTTTCACCCCCCTCCCCTCCCCTCCCCCTTCCCTCCTCCTCACCGCCGGTTCTCTTACGCACTAACTGTAGTCCGGAATATTTATAATACCAGGCCGTGGTGCGTCAGGTGCGCACAGTTTCACAAAGTGTTTCGCTGCTATATGCTATAAATATAAACTTCTGTACTTTCTCTCTCTCTCTCTCTCTCTCTCCGTCTCGTTCTCCATCTCTCTTCCCTTCTTCCTGCTTCTCATAGTCCATATTCCTCGATCATGCTTACACTTTTCATCACAACAAAATTCTTGATGCTCTCAAAAAATTGTTTGTTGTGCATTTGCAAATAAATTCATGTTACAACTGCAAGTCGACGGCTTGCTTTATGAAAAATCCCAATTTTTCCTGCGACAATTACGGACTAAGAATTATATTATTTTTATCGATGACATTTTTTTTGTAAAATCAATTGGTGATGGTTAAGAACAATTAACATCAAATTATTTAAGTAACTTTCTTGTGTTTTTTCATGACTGATAATTAACCTTTTACGTGATATAAGAAACCGAAAGAGTATTTTCTATAATTCGCCTCATCACTATTAGCATAGAAATAAAATGCTCATAAATTGTATTTATCAATTAAATTTTTGCATGATAAATTAAAAAATCTCTTTTATGAATTTTATAATTTTGCCAATATTAAATTGGGTTTTAGTCACAATAGCTTTACATAATTTTGTCAATAAATTTATTGGATATATCTGCCACCATTATTGGTGTATTATTTGTAAGCGCTTAAACATTGCCCTACACCATTAAAAGACATTTATACTCGTAAATATTTCTATTATTAATTCTATCCAGTCTATTTAATCATCGTAAAATCATGATTTACGTCGAGCCGATAATTTCAAAGCAAAATAAGCCTAAATAAACTCGTTAGTTAGTAAGCTTACATGCTTTATTACAAATTTTTAATGCCATTATAAAAGGATTCACTTGTAAAAAGATATTTTTAAAAAATTATGCACAATCATGCATTAACGTATAATCATCGCGTATGAATAATGAAATTGCATTAAATTGCATAATTATGCACCCTATGATAATGATAATAGTGTTCGACGAGTGATAAATCCACTATTTGATGCAAACACGTGTCCATGTTAAATAGCTCGCAAATGACAACTGGCTTTGATTTGTTAAAAAGAGTGGAGGAAAGGAAAGAAGAAGAGAAATGATATGCCTCGAGTGAAATGTCAATATATACAATGCAGGACATTGGATTCGATCGTACTCGTAGCCAAGTGTGGTGGCGCACTGGCGTTTAGATATCCACTTAAAAACTGAAAGTCGCCCCATTTAAAGAGATGAAAGTGCGGAGCGATTGTTATGAATAATTTTGAATACGATTCCAGATATTCAGATAAAGTCCATCATGGTAATAGAAAACGTTTCGTGGCAACGTCAAATGAAATATCACTCATCCTTAATACTGCTGACACGAGAGAAAGGCGTTTCATTATCAACTAAACGTTGTTTGAGCACGGATTCTCAATTCAAACTGATACTCAAACATAATGATAATGAATACGAAGCGTTACAGATGGTCTCGTATACAGAGTGTGGCACTCCCTTGTAAATTAACTAATCTAAATCTATGCGCTTACGAATGCGGACTCATGTATCTCCAAATTTTCAAGCGTCTGTCATAAATACGGCAATAAGCATAAAGAATATAACTTGAGGCTGAAAATATGTGCCTTTGCCGAAAACACGTTAACGCAAGGAGTGTCGATTTTCTCGAAAGAATTGTCCAAAACTTATTCTGCCATTATATATAATACAACCCCCCCACCCCCCATATAATATTGACGAGAGGTCAGGGAAATGATGTCCGGCATTGCGACTGAATAAAAGCCTTTCCGCAAAACCAATTGCATATTAAGCGTCTCGTTGTTACCACCTCCGTGCCAGGCACTTGCTGACCAAACTAATTCCTCTTCGAGAAGAGCGCAAATCGTAAAATCCTTGGACCACGAATTTCAGAAATGCTAATGGCCAGGCTCCTTAAGCTCGTCGTTCGCGAGACGGATTTCGGCGCGCGCAAACCGAGGAGCTCGAGTACGCAAGGGAGGCTCCGGCTAATCTCTATTAAATATAAAGGGGGGTGGGTGGGGAGCGTGACATGGGGGACGCGGGCCTGGATTAGCGTCGGCGCGTATTTGTGAAACTTGTTGCTGGCGCGAGTCATCGTTCCCTCCTTGGCTTACGTGCCCCGGGAAATAAGGAATTCCTGGCTGTTGTAATTCGGAATTCTTTCGTACTTAAGTGCTCCGCGGCTCTCATCGGCTCTCGGTGATTTCGACACATTTCGATGGCCAGTGACCACTTGTGTGTGGCGCCTTTGATTGATGAATGACGCCTCGATTCCCCAAGCGTCGATACATGCGTGTTTTTCATATTTACAAACAGGATTAAATTCTCAATATAAAACTCCAAGTGAATGAAATTACGTAACGCGTACTATTCGCCGGACTTCTTGTTTATATACCGCGCTCATCCCTGCTCCCATTATTATCAACATTATCTCCAAGGTATATATGCTCGCTCGACATTACATTCACAATAAATTCAATAGCTGAATCCATTCCAAATAAAGCGACATAATATCCTTATAATGCCACGATGCTTTAGTTAAATAAACATTATTTAAATGAGGTTGCAGTCCGATAATGAGAATGAGAGAAAGGCGCGCTCGAGCAGCTTTTAATAAAACTTGGCTTTAATAAGCTTTCTAAAGTGAATATTGGCTTACTCGTTTGAAAAAGCTGCGCTAAGCGCTTATAAACACAATTATTACAATGTCTAACAATTTTCATTTTATAAAAATATTAAAAATTATTTATTATTGCAAATTCGTTGGTAATGATAGTTTAAGGTGCAGTAATATTGGGTAAAAAGTGCTTTAAAATTCACTGCAAACAGTTTTCAAACTATCATAAAAGTTTTGAATGCAAATTATTTTAATTATACAAAGCGCTAAAAGCCCAATCGAATAATTTACCTATTAGGGGAATGAGAAGGGTAACTCAGTACAACAATTGCATTCGTTATTACATTAATTTCAGTCTAGTGAGACTACGTATGATTAAGCTTTGGCAAATTTGTCCTCCGACTCTCTCCTTATTCGAAGAAGTAAATGCTTCGGCAATCTCATAGCACCTAACATTTTTACTATAATTATGATAACATAATTATTATAATGTCAATTCAACTATTGATAGATAATAATAATTTTAATAGTGGCGAAAAATCAGAATAGATTTATGAAATAAGAAGATTTTATCAAGCATTTCATCTTTATAATTTACTGTAATATTTGAAATCTATAATTATTGAATGTTCAAGTAGTTAATGGATGTTTCATCACTTAAAAATATTTGAAACAAATGCATACGTATATCATTCATAATAATAAAACGAAATCGAAAATTTTTTTATATCTTAACTTATTCATTGTAATATTAATTAATGCATTTGAAATATTCATTGCTAAATATAGCTCATAATAATACACTTTAATTCATTTTAAATATTCTTTTAATGTCATTATTTTAGCTATTAATTCACGATATGTTATTTGACACTTTCCTAAATAATATCTTTATTATATTATATTTTCTCTCGTCGTTACAGTATAATTTATATTTCAATTTATTTATCCGTCTTATAAAAGTTCATCTCAATATTATTAAGTTCCTTTTACGTTAAATATTACCCGTTTATCACACATTTACCGTATTTTCTATTACAATTTTGCCTACTTATTTAATGTTTTATTAATTTCATATTTCAGAATATTACATTGTTTATCTGTATTTCGAACGTCTTGAAAATGTTAATATCTCTTGTTTTTTTTCACGTTCATATTTTCATTTTATATTTCAGTTTATATTTCAACTGGAATCGTTTTAATATTATTCATCAATTTTTACTCCCTATCAATTATCTAAGGAATTAAAGAGCTTAAATATATCAAAGAACAAAAAATAAAAATTACAGCATATATTTTTGTGCCTGTAATATAAATTGTGATTCTTTTGATGTACTGGCTAATATTTTTAGGTTATTTCTGCATTCATTTTTAATGCATATTACGTTACTCTTTCGCATATCTATGCTCTCTATCATCTTTCTTTTCATACTATTGTCATTTTATATTTTTGCAAAGTAAGGAAATGATTTCTTTATAATGGATGAGAAAGATGAATAAGCGAGATTCTACGGACGAATAAAGAGATACAGCCAGACGAAGTTTATTATCCTTAGAAAATTAGTTGCAAAAATATTCATTAATTTAAATCAAAGTTATTTTATGCAGTTTTGAAAAAGTAAATTGTGAAATATCATTAAAATAAGAAATTGAAATAAATCATCTTGATAAGCAAATTCTCATATCATATTATTAATGAGTATAAAGGATATAAATAAAATATCAAGTATTTTATAATAGTATAATCACAATGAAATTAATATGACTGAGGTAAAACAGTTTTTATAAATGCAATAATTATACTAATGTCTAAAAAATAATACCTATACTTACAATTAAAAGTGTCTTTTGAGATTTTTTTCAAAATATATGTTTATTATTGCTTTAATTTGTGGGTATGGTTTGCTTCTCTTTGTATTTTCAATTTTTGTTCTTTTCATTCAATAAGCAACGGCACAATTATATTTACGGTGTCAAGCATATTGTTAATTTAGATATTCATAAATAATTGACAAATCGCGCGTGCGCACATGCGTCTGCGCAAATACATACACAAAACGAATGTTTACTAGTGCATATTATTTAAATAGGCAAATTTAGCATATAAATGACCCATTACATATATATATATACATATACATATATATATATATAAATATATATATATATATAAATATATATATAAATATATATATATATATATATATATATAGCCCCGCCCTCCCTGCACACACACAAATTTTACGGAGACATTCGTTACTTTCTCAGGTTGTAAATTCGCGAATAATCGTACAATTAACGAACATAATTAGTTTTAAATTATATAGAATCCAAGAAGTTTGAGGAAACATTAGCCATTCCTTACTACTTTCACATTTTGAGTAGCTTACGAAAAATAGCGCAGACTGATATGAGTTGTTAACATATGCACATATTTTTAAAAATTAAAATGAAATCTTTGCCCAGAATGCTCTTTATTTTTAACCGCCAAGCAATATCTTTTCCCTTCAATTTCAATTTCTTTCAGGGCTATTAACCATCTTCGTAATTATTCGTTAATTGGTTGATTAGTTGTTGTGATGCGAAGGTATTGAGACGCATAATGAGTTTAAAATTGATCGTTAATGTGACTGTTGTCGGGTAAGTGCCGTGACAACAAATCTTTACTAATTTAAAGGGTCTGTAGCTGAAAAGAACTCCTCTAGAGTACTTGGCTTGCGAGATTCACTTTCGCGCGACACCACGGTGAGGCAGAGGTGAGGCAAAGGAGACAGAGAGACGTAGATGCGAAGGATGGGAGGGGGAGGGGGGGAGAAAGCATCAGACAGATCCTAAGTACGTTGTCGGAATCCACGTCCCGGAGATGTGACACTTTCTCAGCGAGCGAGCGGCACATTTGAATGAGGCTGTAGTAAGAGAGAAGTGCAGGTCGTCGCGCGCAATCGCCGGACCATTTGCAATTAGCCGTACCTCTCCCTCCCACTGATTTCCCTCGCGTCCTTCCTAATTATGCCTCCTCTTTTTCCTGCTCAACTCGCCTTTTCCTTAATTCTTCTCTCTTTCACTTTTCTCCCCGGCCCTCCTCCCCGCACCGCCCAACCCGTAGCCCGTACCGCTCCACCTCGATCGGCCACCCCTTTCTCCGCGTCCCGGCTGCCGTCTTAGCAAGACTCTTCGAAGCTCGACGCTTAGCCGTGCTGGCATGCGTGAGAGAGTGAGGGAGAGAGAGAGAGAGAGAGAGGGAGAGAGAGAGGGAGCGAGAGAGAGAGAGGGAGGGAGCGAGCGAGGGAGCCGAGCTTGGGATCGTGAGGTGGAGGGGGGAGGGAGGGAAGGGGGAGTCGCTGCTGCTGCTGCTGCTGCTGCTGCGGCGGTGGCGACGGCGGCGGCTGTGGCGTCGGCGGCGCTGGCGGAAAGCGGCAGCGGCACTCGGCGGCCAGAGGATCGACGGCAGTCGCTACTCGACGCCCGCGACGACGTCACGGCCCCGTGGTTAGCGCAGCCCTGATATCCCCGAGGTGAACGGACCGCCGTGAGCAGCCCCGACATTTCCAGCAAAGGAGCGCACGAGATAGCCCGAGGGGATGCCCGCCGGCTGATAAGCCCACGTGCGCGAGCTCCGACGGAGAGGAGGAGGAGGCGGGTGCGCGCGTGCCGCCGACGGAGGAGGGCAGGAGGCGGCCGCGCGGCCCCTCGCGTTCAAACTTGCCGCGCGGGAGGATAGCGAGCCGCGAGTGCGCGAGTGTGCGTGTGCCGCCGGCAAGTTGGACGCCCGGCTCTCTTTCTGGAGGAGGAGAGCGCGCTGGAGGAAGTTCGGAGATTTTGGTAGGGAGGAGTCGGTGGACCAGGAGCCGGTGGTGAGGCACCCGGGGCCGGGAGACCAGAGGACGAGACGCGGCTGGTGCGCGAGCGCTCGACTCGGCGACCACCAAGTCTTATGAGAGGGTAAGTTAGCGAGCGGCTCCTTCTCGCCCCGGTGGGGCATCCGCCGATTTTTTCTCACCTCGCGTCTATTATCGGCGTGGGGTCCTCCGCCTCTTTTGCACTGCTGATATGACGGACCGGCGCCACACGGGATTCGCCGATGACTGTTGTACATGTCTGAAGGCGTATTTTAATGGAGACTAGCCAGACCCTTCTTACCTTATTCCAAGGCCAGTTTTTAGGAGGGAAAGCTTTTTCCTCTCTACGTGAACAACAATTTAAACGTAAAGTCCGTTTAATTTACGTCTCCGTCGTGGCAGTTCGAGTACTCGAAACTCGGACTTGTGAGCGTGACGTTTAGAAGTACATTGGTGTATGCCTAGAATTATCCTTCGACATATATATATTTGGCATACTTTATTATGATTCTGTATGGAGTTGGGGTGGCTGATAGGGCGTCGAAGATTAAAATAAAGTGCATTTTCACGTAAGAAGTGTAAATGTTTTCGTCAAATTATTTAACAATAATACTAGGAGTAATAATTACGCTGTTAAATGCCAATGCTTTTCGCGTCAATGGTTTGTTACATCGGATAAATGCTACATTATAAAGCTAAAAATTCGATAATACTTGATAATTCCTATTATTATTAATTTTTCCTATTCGAGCTTTCCTACTTATTGAAATTTAACGATTATTACCTTAATCAATCGACGCGGCAATCATTTAAATTAAGGTTTGTTTTGGTTTTGAACTCGTATCCCTACTTCTTAGGAACTGAATTATTTATATAATATAATTAATGTCATATTAATTGCACTCATTTATATAATAGTAATTTCATCGATTTCCACCAATCACGTATTTATATTTTCATTAACAGTTGCATATCTTCGTGCATAACATTGAAAATACTTTCATGAAATTCTAAACAAATTGGGCTATAAAAGTTTCATTGTAATTGCAATGAATTTTATTTTTAAATTGTATTTTCAAAATCAACAAGCATAATTTCAAATTGAAATCTTACACGATTACGCAAGATGTAAAGATCTAATTTTTGAAAACTTAGTTGCCTAAATCAACATGAATTTTCAATATTTTACGTACGAATTAGCTATTTGTTCAATGAAATGCCTGAAATTCGTGAAAGTATACATAATCGCAAAAAGACTTTTTAAAATGTACATTCCTATATAATAACTCGAGTCTTTATTATCAATTTTTAACATAAACAAATACATATGATATTTGAAGAAAATATTACTTTATTAATTGTACGGGAAAGACTTACTTTTTGGAAAGATTTGCAAATTCGATTAATTAACCTTACCACATAATCCATAACTTTGTAATGAAATATAATTAATTTAGTTCAAAATTAGAATGCTACAATTCCTGAAAGCGTAATTTAACTTTAATTTTAACTCTTCGCAAATCTATAACCTCATTTAGACGTCGATAATCGCAATATAAAAAGTAATTCTCATTTTTTTTTAATATTACGACGAATGGAGCAGTTGTTTTCAGTATTTTGAATTGTTGTGTGGAGAGTTTCGTTTTTAGCCTGAATTTATCTAAGGATGTGGGCTATGTTCTTGTTTCTAAATTTAGTTATTAAAATGTGCTAATTGACAAGATGCTCTCGAGGCCCTTTAATGCTAAACGCACTTAATTATTAATATTAAAGTATGAAACTATTAGCACAGTCATTCTATTATATTTTTTTATGAATAGTTATTACGTAAAACATTGCTCTTGCTGTGGAAAGCGAATTTTATCTCATGATAATTGAAAAATTGTTTATAAATATTATAATTCTACTCGTTTAAAAGGTTGATGCTTAATTTGTAAACATTTAATTGGCCCGGCAATTTAGTTAAACAAAAAAAAACGAGTTTCTAGTCACAAAATTTTGTCTTTTCAACGGATTCACAATCAATGTCCACGAAAAATACAATTTTTCTATAAATATTGCAGAAATTAATATAATCGATATTCAAGAAATTAAAATAATAAATAAAAGGAAAAGCATTTTTTGAAAATACAATCGTTTTCCGTTACAAAAGTATTCCGATTGTAAGGAAATAGGCAATAAATTTTTAGCATTTACATTGATTCACGTTTTATTTTATAAATTTTAAGATCTTAAAGCGATGTTTATAAATGAAATTTGTTCTGTGAAAATTTAAACCAACTACTTTATAATAATCATGTTTTTAAAAATCATGTTTCACGGAAGCAATTGTCACACATTAATATTCGTACATTTATTAAGCATATTATTATTGCCTTCGAAACAATGCAGCTTCTTTGCTTATTTTCATCGATAAATTAGTAGTTAAAAGCATTGTATGCAGGCTCGATTACGTGGAATGGAGGAGAAATTGTATTTCGTACTGGAATTTTCCGTCCACTTTGTTGCGAATTTGATTCTTTATGAGCATTGAAAGATCGAAAAATCATAAATTTGTCGAATCATCTGTACGTTTGTACACGGTTTTTTCATTCGATATTCTACCGAGAGATTTAATGAAGAGAAGAGTCTGTAAACGAAAAAATTAAATCTTTGGTGAAGTTTTCGATTTACCACATTTTTTCCATCAAATTTAGTTTGAGTTGGAAACCTGCTGAAAACAATTAAAATAAGTTTTAACGAATTTTTGATTAAACACTTTTCCATTTAATATATATATATATATATATATATATATATATATATATATACACACATAAAAATATATATGAAAAATGTCTCTAATTATTGAATTAATTTGTCGAATTATTTTTGCATTAAATATTAGATGCTTATAACAGTATATATATTTAATTGAAATTTTAGATATAAAAAATTAACTGTAATTTAAATTTGTTATGCACAGTTGGAAAAGATAAGAGGCAAGCCTGAACTTGCATCGATATCACTCAAAAATATGTGGGTGTTTGTGTTAGCGACATTCATGTGGGTAATTGATAATTATATACGTATTATGAAAGACAGTATAATATCAGAAATAAGTAATCTACATATTTTCTGTACTATAATTTTAAACTTGTTAGGCTCATTGCGTTAACGTCGTACAAAATTGAATTTAAATAGATGAAATCGTATTGCAATATGTTTACTAAAGCTACTTTTACTTAAATGCACGGGAAATAAAGTCTATTATTATTTTTATTATTTTATGCATAAATATATTATAGATCTGAAAGTATTATACACGTTAGCTAAGCACTTGAGTTCTTTCTAAATTCATAACAATTTGTAAATTTGCGTCTTTAACATTATTGAAAGATAATTGTATAATTTTTATGCAAAATTAAAAATATAACATTTCAATTGTATCTATTACACATACTCTTCAGATATATTGTTAGACATTTATAAATCTAGTAGTTATACATTAAAGTACAATTTAAATTTTATGGATCCAGTGCGTTGAAAAAGTACGAAAATCTTATCTTAATAATTTCGTTATCGTAAGATATACACATTGTTATACTAATTTAAAAACTCTAGAATTGTGTAAATCAAACATTATGATACCTATTGATATTAATATATTAAAACTTGTTCTCAGAATTTCTTTATTTTGCATTTTTAATTTCTTTAAAAATAACGTACCTAGATAAATATATATGATTTTAAATATATGATACATGCGTATAAAATTTATATTTGTTAATGATTAATTGTATATTTGTGCGCAGACAATAGATTTAATAAAAAACAATGCAAACATTATTTATTTTTAAATTGTAATTTAAATTTGAAGTAATTGGAATCGATTATTTTTGTTTACTGTAATAATCGCGGTGTTAAAATCACTATTCGAAAAGGGCTTTGCAAAATTTATAAATTAGAGTCTAATTATTTGAAGATATGATATTAACAATATTAGTTCACAATTAGTATAAGTGAATAAAATTTTTATATTCATACTTAAATCTACTTTTACATAATTAAACGTATAGTTCAAGTTTGTATTATCGCTACAAAATTCATAACATTTCATTCATCAATAATTATTAATAAATAAATAATATTAATTTTATTTATTTGATTATTCATTTATTGAATTTATTAATAAGTAATAAATAACATTTCCTTTTATTTATTTCTGAAAATAATTTCACTTTTCCTCATAGGAAGCAAAAATCTTTAATATCATAATATTTTTAAAATAATAATTAATATATCTACTGTCATTATTTGAGTTTAGAACAACAAAATGAATTACAATTTAAATATTTTAATATTTTATTTAAATATTTTATTTATCGAATTTAGTAGCACGTGAATAATACGACTAACTAATAATCATTTTTAAGTTACAATAATTGTTAAATATTTGATTTATGGATAATGTTATATGCGATGTGCTTTACAGTAGACATATTAGTTATGCAATTATATAATTAAATTTTAAGTGGAAATAAATTGCTCGCTTTATTTGTATCGATTGTATTTATCTTTTCAAAAGTTTTATCGTTCGTTGTAATGACTAAACATCACGGATACAAATACAAAGAAATTAATAATATTTTTAAATCTTATTAACAATTGTTTAATAAAATTATTTACCATTACTTTATTGTTTTAGTTTATTTTGCTTTATATTTGCTTTATTTCTTTAATTTCACTTCCTGCAAATACAAGATTTATTTAGTTTTCAGTCCTTATTTATACGACAATATTAAAAAAATATAAAGTGAATTTTATTGACGGATTATAAATTTCAAGTTTTAATTTAGTACGTTCCGGTTGATAAATTCACACATATAAATTAAAATATTGCATTCGTGATTTAAATTTCAAATTTTAACGATATAAGTTGATGCATATTCTGTAAAATAGATAGTTTGTTAATAAAGAGAAAAATAAAATCTGGCACTATCGGACCTGTCATATTCACATTCTTTAAATAATTTTCACGATATATCAAAATAAATTTATTATTCAAAAATAAAGATATTGTGTTGAATGAAACGGAATAAATAAGTGATGTTTGGGTGAAAAATTTAGCGGGTATGTTTAATTTATATGCGCCAAAAATGGATTTTGCAGGAATAAAGTGAATAGATAAATATACTGGCAGCATAAGAAAATATCATAATCATATAAAAAAAAAATTCAAATATAATATTTATTTATTTACTTAGTCATCTACGTGTGAATTATTATTAATGGAAAGCTGAAATAAAAATTGCAATCGGTATTATTTATCAGAATCTTATTGTTAATGCTGTAACGGGTTTATTTTTCGTAATAGTATAAATAAAGATTGAATGTATATATAAAAAGTGCAGAGATTTTACCGTCATTTAGTAATTAACCATTTATAAAGTAATTTAATAATATTCAGAGTAGGTCGCTTCATTACCTACTTTCAGAACAGTAATTGCGCAAGTATGTTTAGAGCGTATGTTTCACAAATTTTATAAAATTCAGTGTTTTTTTTGAAGACAAACCGTATACTAATTGGGTTTTCAATCTCCTAATATACGCATATACGCACGCACGCACGCATGCGTACACACATTGTACGTATAGTAATTACTCATTTGAACGAGTGTCATTATTGTTGATTGTATTATTAATGATTATAAATGAAATTAAGGTAGATCGTAATATTTTGCGATTACAAAAGCGTGGACGTTTTATTAGTTGCCCGAAGTACGCGTTGGCATAAATAAATTCACGTGAATCGAAAGCTTTACATAAATTGGCAGTGGGAAATTTTATTTACAACCGGGCACATCTGTTTCCCCAAAATTTCACGAATAACTACTAAACGAGCCTATACTACTTTATGATAATGCACGCAACGAGATTCCGTACCGAAAACCGTACAAGAAAAAAAGAAAAAAAAAAGGCACGAGAGGAGCTTAATTATATGATAATCAAGGGCTCCTCGCTATTTATTTACCCCGGGGGCTCAAGTTCACGGGAGACGATAATGGAGCGAACGACATCACCGGCGCACGAATGGAGATGGGACAGAGATGGGAGTCGAAGGAGCGATAACTAGAGGACGAAGGCGCTGATAAGCCGGCGAGGGGGCAAGGGTCGCGTGTTTTCCGTGTCTTCGACCTTGAGAGTGGCCGGGGCCCCCGAGGCCAAGGGGACGAGATCGTTAATTACGCGGGCCTAATAAAGCTGCGTCGTGGCCGCGCAGCTCATTAATTTAACAGCCACGGGAGAGAGAGAGAGTGGATAGAGATAGCGAGGGATTAATAACGATATTGCCGCTATCGTTCATTCATCGATAAAAGCGCGGGCCCTTATTGTTGGGGCCCTTGCGGTAAAAGTTGCCGATGCATTGCCCTTGATTATGCGACGCTTTATCTGCAAATCTCGTGGACTCGGGCGGCTCGCGCAAAAAATACGGTACAATGTTTTAGCTTATCGAATTGCCGGGAATTTATTTTAAGAGCCTCACGAGCCTCATTTAATATTAAGCGGCCGAGGGAACACGGGCGAGCTATTCTTCGCCTTCTGTATTAATCTAACCAATTTTGACGTTAGCATTTATTACTTTCGTAGCCTTTTTAGAGAAAAGGGTAATGACGACTTGGAGCATGTCGCCCAGATTTGTCCGTACTCGTATCGTTAATAGCTCGGGCGAATACGAATCGAGCACGATTATTATTATTATGGTAATTGTTAGCCGCACTTATTAACATAATTGGAAACACCCGAGTCCCGATGATAAGCGAATCCTTGACAAATGGCGGCACTTTAACATTAATCCTCCACACTCCCATACCTTGCGATACTTACCGAGGAGTCCGACAGCGTAGAGCTGCATCAGTCCAACTGACCGAATATATCGAGCGACACAGTTTAATATTGCGTTTATCAGGTGCGTTCATCAGGACTGAAAGAAGAACTCGAGACGTCGGTTTCATGCCGTCAATAACGAAGTAGGACAGGCGAAGACTCGGGGACGATGCACTCGAGCTCGTTTTCTCGTAGCACACATTCGCCCATCCTTACCGAAAACGAATAAGCGATTTTACTCGATGCCTCGGCCTCTCTCTCCCCCTCCGTCCCCCCTTGCCCAAGCAACTGTGCCGAAAAATTCTCAACCTCGAAGACGGCGTCGAGGAATCGAGGCTAGAGCACGATGTGCACGATGGACGAGGTGGAAAAAGAGGAAGTTTGCGCGCTCGTCATCGCCGAGGCCGGCCTCAACAACCAGTAGATCCAGTACGGCTGATCCGGTCAGGTAGTCTCGTTGCTGCGGCCACCGCCACCGCCACCGCCATCGCCACCACCGTTGCCGCCGTCGCCCCCGCGGCAGCCGCCGCCGCCGCCGCCTCCATCGCTCATTCCAGTCTAATGGAGGTTAAAAAGATACGCGAGCGGGTCACGCCTCCAGAGCAGCGACCGCGGCTCTTAAATCTCCTCTTAATGCTCCTCTGGGCCGAGGTCCGCCCTCAACGGAGATGCGCAACTTCCTTGTCGCTAAATCGCGCTCAAGCCAACACCAACAAACTCGAGCGAACGCGCTACTTTAGTGAGCCGACTGGTCGGGCGAGTTTTTTTTTTCTTTTTCTGATCTAATAAGATCGGCCGCGAGTGCTTTACTTAATCGGCCCCCTAGATTTTCCTACACTTTACTCGACCGACCGATCGTCAAGCGCCTCCTATTGTTCCTCACTGCCCGATCATTGCATCCCTCATGAGAGTGACGCCACACCGCCAACATTCCTCCCTCGTAAATATCATTGGGGCCTTAGGGCGATCGAGCTTACTGAGATTACAGACACTACTATTGGCAATGGGCTGGCGATCGATCGATCGAGCTTGTGCGCAACTGGTCGGAACAATGACTTGCACAATGCACAAGCTCGCCTCGAATGCGCAAGGCCGCAGCGTCTTTGCCGAGGCTATAGGACATGGTTCGGTGTGGCCGCGTAGCGATTTTGGAAATTCCATCGGGTGACGAGACGAGGCGTCACGCGCCATGTTGGAGCCAAGCCCGAGCCAGCCACTCTCACTAGCTCATGCCTCACCTATGCGCGAGCGCTGCATTATTTTGCCGATCATCCGATCATGCGCCTCTCATCTCTCGTCTCTCTCCCCCTCTCTCCGAGTCGGTCGACCCTTGGCTCGCGCTATGCCTCAATAAGCGATAAAGCGACATCGCGATAAAGGGATATAAGAAGGCCTGCTCCGTCCATCCGCTAGAGCCTGCCGTACAGCACTGACAAAATACCTTCCCTTACCTTAAACACGCGTACTTTTTGCAAGTGTCACGAGGCTGAGCACGACAATTTGCAGAACGGCAAGTCTATCTCGTTACGCTCGAATGTCGCAGGATCGATCGTTGTCCAATCGTGCCCGTAGCTCCGTAATTCGCTGGATTCGTTGCTCCTCGGCTCCTCGTTATTGGCCTCTCGTTTCGCGTGCTCCGCGACTTGTCGGCCAAAGTGCCCCCAGCCATGCCAATGCACCTTCAAATACTCACAATTTTGCTCGTTTAATCGAGGATGCTCAATTGAGAGGTGAGCGCGATATTGAAAATCTCCGTGCCACCCAGATAGATCCCAAAGTCCAATAAAGGCCGGGGAATTAGCGCTGCCTCGTATTGGCGAGAGCTCTCTCGTTCCATTTGAGAGTAATAAAACGAGCGGCTAGAGGCAGGTGCACCTCGCATATTATTTGAATATCAAGGGAGGGTGGGGTGGGGGGGCCAATTGCCACAGCAGTCGGGACGATTATCTTTCAAATTTCATAATCGGGGGCCCGAGCTACCGTATTCTTAAGCACATGCACCAAGAGTGTTAATGAAAGGCTTGGGCCCGTGCACCTGCGGCCCAAGTAGCTCCGAGGGATCATCGAGGATGGCCCGCATGGCGATTGGATTGGCCGGGGGAAGAAGGTTCGTGTTGGCTGGCCGTCGCGGTGATGGCGAGGTGCGCGATCGCAGCCGCGACTCTGGATAATCGGCTTGGAAAGTCGAGCGATCGCGGGGAAATGCGGGAGCTGGTGATTCATGCCAAACTCGCTCGGTGCGATTCCCGGATTATAGGAGAGGCATCGCGCGCTTACGTGCCGTGACAATGGAGAAGCAGCTCGTTGCGCGACACGATTTTTCGCGGCCCAATTTGGCCCTGACACGTTTCCGAGCGCGACGTCGGCACTCGGGCCGTTGGACTTTGGGGGGGAGGGCGAGCCTCGGCCACCGTTGGGACTTATCGCGCTCGGATGGCGGCCTCACGTCGGATTCTGCCCGATGCTTTTTGCATTGATTGGAAAATCCTGGCTCTCGCCAAATGTCGCCAAGCCGTCGTTCCAGCGCGAGGGCAGCCTTGGCGCCCGGGGAGGGGGGGAGTCGGGGGGAGTCGAGGGGGTTAGTGTATTTCGCAGGCTGAATACAAAGGCGCGGACTTTTGCGATGATTTTTAACAATTGTCGGGCATTGGTTTTCGGCCGTTGTAGCAAAGGCTTCGCTTCTCTTCGTTTCTTCTCCTTTCTTCATTCAAAGGTGAGGATGATGAGGCCCGAATGTGTTATTTCAATTGTCGTCTACTCTTAAGCGTGCAACAAGCAACGTCACGTGTGCCATAAAGCACCAAATGCAATTGTAAAGTGATCATTTCTTTACAATGATCGTAATAAGCGACGCTAGCGCTTAATTATTTTAATTGGTGACGGTTAGCGTTTGTAGCTTTATTAGGATTGAAAGGTAGCGAATGTCGTTGGGCTCTCGAAAATTCGAATTATTTTAACGAATGCCGCATATTTGGCATTTCTTGGAAATATCGAGCAACTTGAGAAAATCCGATGGATGTTAATCTCTTGAAAGTCAAGATAATACGTTTCGCGAACATTGTATTTAAAGCTTTAAATTTGCATTCAAATGCAAATTATTCCCATTAAAGTGCAGTGTCATTTAACCATAATTTTCTGTCGCGGTATAAAATGATTTTATATTTATGCCGATTAAGATAATGTAATGAAGACATTTTCAACATTTCACGCAAATACCAACGACAAAATTCAATAAATATTACTAAAAATGAGGGACGTTTTAATTGATAGCTTTTTAAAATTATTTCACTGCATTGACGGTCAAATTTATGAATTCTCGTCGGCAAGTGAAGGATTAGCGCGAAAGTGTTTAGAAGCGCATTTCTAATGCATCTCGTACGTCTTCTCTTCACTTTCGAAAATTTCAATTCGAAATGTAATTTTGAGGAAATACCTAGCACACGTACAATAATACGCACTTTACTTTGGCGAATCCGTAAAATAATGAT
Source organism: Ceratosolen corneri (assembly GCA_030522565.1). Lineage (NCBI taxonomy): Eukaryota > Metazoa > Arthropoda > Insecta > Hymenoptera > Agaonidae > Ceratosolen > Ceratosolen corneri. Next base: position 17,352 of record JAPYYT010000126.1, on the reverse strand, counting down.
GGTGTATGGAATAGTTTTTAACGTGTCTCGCCTTCAGCCGCTCGCTGATAATATTTATAATGGTAACGCAAGATTACCTCGCGCCACTCGCCAACAGCCAAGCGGGCAAAAACACAGGGACGAACAATGAAATTCTTCCCCAAAAATAGCGCGCAGCGTGTTCGCATTGGCACAATAAAAGCACTTGTCTCGGCTATCCGTAATTTCCTCCGATTGCAATTGCGTCTTTGTCTCCGGGCAGAGGCGCTGAGCGGCCGGCCGAAGGAAAAAAAGCCGACGGCGCACATGCGCACGAGGGGGCCGCCTGCTCTCAGGGCCTCTCACGAAGCACAGGATTCAAAACGAAAGGAATGGTTGCTGCAGTACGTGTAATTGCAGCGAGATACCACGGCCTCGTCGTACTCCGCGATTTTCAATTAAGTGCCGGATCTTTTAGCGTGGCGCCGATCCTTTCGAATGGCGTTGCGATGCTGTTTCACCAAGCTCACAGAAATGAAAATCATTTTACCGCCGGCAAAATGAGAGTATAAAGGAGCGCGAACAGCTGCTTTCATTCGCGCGAGAGAGATGAGAGAGAGAGAGAGAGAGAAATTTATGGTTCGGGACATTCTAATGTAACCGTTGACACCGGATGGCGATGACGATCTTGGATCTACAGGCGATTAAATGAACGCGCCCGCTCTCTCTCTCTCTCTCACACACACACACGAGCAAACAACAAGAGCGAAACATAAACAATAAATAAGAATAATAAAAGAGCACAGTAATAATGTATCGACGAGCTAGGCCGTTAAACTGCGTTTTCGTTCCAATGGCATAATTTGTGCTGTGCAATTTTAATGAAAAGTCTTATTTCAAGATGCCTTCGCTAGATCCCTAACAAAGAAAAGACAATGGCTAGCTCAATGTATTTCCACTGAAATTAAATTAAAAGGTAATACCTTAAAACGCATTAACATTGAATTAAAATAGTTGATTTCATGAAGGATAATGGCGAAGGGATGATTTCATTTAATATAAAATTGATCGTCATTCAGGTACAAGCAATTACATTCGAAAGAGCAGCTTTCTCGTTCTAATCTAAAGCTCCGAACGAAGCACGAACCAGAAAGCAGTTGAACAGAAAACTGATTTATTTGGCAACGATACGTCAAATTACAACCAATATATTAGTATTTCACTTGTTGCAATACGAACGAAATTAATCATATTTACTTGCCCATGTACAGCCTAGTGCAATTACTCCGTTGAATTTCTTACTTGCAACATTTGAACCTATGCAGTGCTCCCTATTTATCACCGTTTGGCATCAAGTTGCAAAATTATACAAACAATTCGATCGCTCATACATATCATTTATTTACAAAACGGAAGTGAAAGTATGTCGCCAAAAGTTAGCGGAAACTCCGGTCACGAAAATTCGCGGCGCAGTCAGATTTTTATTTGCCTCTGCGAAACTCTGCCCCTTTTGATTACATACACTTATGCGCGATTTCATCTGGTCACGTGCAATCACATAGTCATAATGACGACTAGAGGTACATGTGCTTGGGTGCAATTTTATAGCCATCTTCCCGTATGTAATTGTACACTGTCACAGGCAACAAAAATTTGCACACGGAAGATCAATACGATTTTAATAAAAAAAATTACGAGATTGACACTTTAATTGAAATAATAGTCCGGCTGCATGTTTGTAAATTTCAAATTTTCGGCCCAAAGTCCTCGATCAATTTCAATTCATCCGCTTCCACGCGCTGCTCTCTGTCTTAGCAATCAGAGCTGTAAAAGCCATTTGCAGCTGAACAATTTCTTAGGGCCAACTATCAATTATAAATAGACTGACTCGATGTGTGTGTGTGTGAGAGAGAGAACAATAATGGCTATTCAAGGGTACACATTAAATAAAAAAAACATCGTAAAAGCCTCGTAAATGTATGGAATGTTTGCCTCTAAAAGTTACACGAATCCATAACAAATAGACGTATTGCAGATAATTCAGGCATTAAAGTTGCGCATGCGCGTACTTACCTCTCTACCAATGTACCTATTCTATTTTTCGTACAATTAGCCAAGTTTGACAGATATATTTTGCTCTGCCCTCCTCGAGTTCCTCCTCATTTCGGTGACTTTTCTGAAGTCGCGTGTATCGACGGACAAAACGAGAGCAATGAAAGCCAGGAAGGAACACGTTCGCAAAATCTTTTACGGTACATATTCATACACCGATGTTTTGCCTCGTATGTTCATACAACTGACACGAAAATAATGTCGCTTCCCGGAGAAGAAAAGCCAAAACGTTTACCTCGTACCCCCTCCCCCAGCCCCCTCCCCCCACCTCCCGCTCTCTTATACCCGCAGCCATTATCACTTGTTTATAAATCTTCTGAGCCGTTAATTTTAATTTGCCTGTAATGCGTTGCACATTCGCGTTACGGCGACACACTACAAATATTTTATTCGAGAATGTAGTCATGTCTTTATAATAAATATTAAATTTATTATTTATTTTCATATTTAAATATTTTGATATATTGACGCACGAAAAGATTTATAATAACACATCTGACTAAATTGGATAGGAGAAATTGTTTATTTATTGTATTGTTAAATAATTATACATTAACTGGCCATGAATACATATTAGTGCAATTATGCCAATATAGTATTTGTCTTAAACTTATAATGATTATTTCAATTAAAAAAAAAAGAGACAAATTTTTTTCATATTTAATAATTACCACCTGGAATTTATATTTTTATACCAAACATATATACATCAAACATCTGATTAAATATACGAATTGCTATCAGTATTTCAAAAAGTTCTAATTCTTTATACGAAAATTAAAAATTCATAAAATTTACAAATAATCACCGACAATACTCTTATTTAAAAGTGAAAAATGTAGAAAATACAATAGTATTATTGTTATAACACGAATTGATTAAGTGCAAAATTTAATCTATAATTATTACTTTTTCCATTGATACGCATTGTTTACATTTATAATTTCTGATGTCTTTTCCTTTCTCTTAATATTATTAATTACATTGTTATTATAAAACTGCTAAAACAAAAATAACTCAATCTGATACCCAATTTCATTTACAAAATATGTGTTTCATCATTTTACTCTCAAATTTAATGTTGTACGGACCTGTTAAAGCTCCTCACACTTTCTATTTTCCTTAAAAAATAACAGAAAAACACAATATTCTTATATTTTATGTTCCATTATGCCTGTATCTTGGACTCATTTTACATTACATTAACTTCACAATATTAGATAGAATTGAAAGAACACTTTTGTCACGTGACTATGTGATTTCGTATATCTCTTTGCTTTATCTGTTCTGCTGTTTTATTCCAAATATTTTCTTAAGCACATTATTTTTAAATACTTCATATTTGTTTTCATTACGCTTTGTTAAAGTTCATCATTTGCATACGTGAAAAAAAACCAGCAACATTATTATTTTATAAATCCTAACATACGAATTATGTGACAAGAGCAAAAATTTTGTAAAGCTATTTTATAATGTAAAATATATTTTTTAATTTAATGATATGTATAATTTTTAATTTGATATACTTTATTGTTTTACATTTATTTTTCGTTCTTACTGCTTACAGTATTTAGTCAAAAGTTTTTCAATTAGCATTTTCATAATAATTCTCACCTTGTTATTTATTTTTTATTATTTATTACTATTTATTTTATTATTTTTTATTATTTATTGTAGTTATTATTTATTTCATTGTTCGTTTATTTTTACTTTACATTATTTACATTTACTAATATCGTAAGTCACATAATATTTTTCATGTAATATTGGTTTTAGATAAAGTAATACTGTAAATAAATTATTTATAATTACTTTTATTATATATTGTGATTATATATGGATAATCTAATAGCGCGTTATAAAAATAAGTCTTATAATTTTTTGTTATTTTTAGTCCCCTGTTTTGATCGTTGTTAAAATAGTTTTTATTTATCTTTGTATCTTATTTTAGACTTTTGTATAAATATTCTAAATTAACATTGATCTACATCACTTTATATGAAACAGGTTTATTTAATTTTCTTAATTTTCTCTAAAAATTTTATTCACAACTCTTTGATTGTCATTAACTTACTACATATTAGCATATTAATATTTTACATATATCTTATTAACAATTAAATAAATTCTTTATAAAACATAGACTATTTTGATAATTGTTACAATTGTTTTTATAATTGAAATAATTTGCATAAAAAGGCCATTAAAATAATATTACCACGAAGCACTTAATTAATTAATCAATTTTATTTTCATCAATCTAATATTTATTTTTAATATTTTTAGTGATGTAAAAATTTCTTCAAATCTTGTTCAACATATAATATACTGGTATAGCTTTCATTAAATAGAATTAATAGTTATAAACATTTACCAAATATATCAAAATAATGTTGTCATATATTAAAAATATGACTTGTATATATTTGCGAGTTCGATTTATAATTTTCATTAGTCTCAACCTTACTCTACTTCTTCATATTTTGTTTACCATCATTTCACTTTTTGACATTTTTTATTTTTTTTCATTAATTTTACATATTTCTCTATTGTATGCACGAGTTGGAACTTTTTGGTATAATTTATTATGATGTTATATGTATATTATATTATATGTATATTATATGTACATTATATTATATTGCATATATTATATTGTCTATAGCTTTATTAATTTTAATATTAGTCTTTTTAAATAATCAAAATAATATTTTTATTGCTTAAGCAACTAATATTGAACTTAGATTATTATATTATATTATATATATATTATATTTTTATCCCCATTTTTTACTCTTTTTTTAAAATCATTACATTATGAATTTATTTTTTGTACTATTCAACTTATATGCATAGTAAGAACTAATTACATTTCTTTTAGAATTACTGTTAAATAATTATACAAATTTGAACATTTTTCATTATAAATAATTTAACCAAATAAAAGATAATTTATTTAATTAAGCATAGTATTATCTAAAATTTTCTCATTTAAATATAATTTCTATTTGAAACAGGTGTTCGCAAATATTAAATTCTTTGGGATTAACATTTTGTAAGCCTTTTATAATACTTTCACTACTTATTCATGTAAATTTTCTATCAGATGATTAACCTGACGACTGGTTTTCATTCGATTTCTAAGCTAAAATTTTCTTTACGCATTTATACATACATTCAATAAATACATTAAATTATGTATTTATTCGTACTATAAATAGGCATACTACATTAACACAATAAATACTCGGCTCCGTTACTTTAATATCATATTTTTATCCATTTACAGACTTATAAAATAGTTTCCCTTATATCGAGATGGGATTGGGAAGCTCTTTTATATTTGAAACTTCTTAGTCGTAAATACATAATCATATTTACGCGAATTTCTTCGTCATAAATTTTGTTCTCAATTTATCACACACATACCTGGCCTCCTCTCATCGTAGTGATTGAAATATATATATATATACACACACACACACATATATGTTGAAAGCTACCGTTCAATGTATTATTTTTTTTATTTCAAAAAGTGCTATATAAGTTAGATATTTTTTAAAACATCACAAAAAAGATAAAAAAGAATATTCAAAATAAATAGAAAAGCACTTTTTTAACGATCTACATAAAAATGGTTATGAAAATCTTTGTTGAATATTTGGTAATTTGCTCTTCTTTCTTTTCGTTTTATTTTCCAAATGAACCAATAAAGTGTGAAGCTGAAAAAAATTCAACAGTGTTACTATAATATTAACCAATACGATATATAAAAAGTGTAAATTAAAATGTCTTTGTTAATAAATCAAATTAAACAATAATTGCAATATTTAATAATAAAGCATTTGTATAATAATATTTTTAATTTTTTCTTGACATCTTTTTTGTCGTATGAGTCATATTACAGGTGAGTGACTCACATCATATTGTTAAAAAATGAATTAGCCTTTGTAAATTTGAAAAGATGTGATACAATATTTGAATATTTATTGTTAGAATATGTTTATAATTATATTTCATTTAGAAAAGTATCATTTTTGTAATTTCAGTTTTACGTGTTTGTAGTGAAAATCATTTTCATTATTAGAAAATGCATTGATAATTAAATAACTAATACGCATTTCACAAAATAATAAAGATCATTAAGCTTTCCCGTGGATAATCTTCAAATTGATTCAACTTTTAATGTTTTAATAAGTAATAAGAATATAAAAAAGCCTTTACTGTCATATCTAAATTTGAGTGATATTGAGAAAGCTCATTATTATTATTATTATTTGGTATAGACTCTTCGCCATTGGGATTTAAATTTTATGCAATTAAAAAGATTGTTTGCGAAAGAATGATGTGGCTGCGTCTGCGACTTTTTCTGTAAATTTTATAACAATATGTAGGGAAATGCTGAACTGCAGTGCCAAAGTTAATTCCCCGGTGCAGGAGCGTACAATCATAAGCAAAAGTAAGGAATTTAGCATTCGAGTTATGCAAATGCACCATTGAAGTCTAATGCACTTATTTATTACCCCGTGTACTGTCAACTCGCGTATATGCATGTTGGGCCAAAACTTTATTTATATAAATGTATCTGGGGAAAAGATGAGGAAACGAAGTCTCATCCTCGATATAATGTCAGTCCCATTAGCTTCGTCCACAGTTATATTGTGGAAATGAGGTTGAGCGAAAAGCAATTAGCACACTGAAAGATGGCAACAAAATACTTAATTAACAACAGCACGCTCAAATAATAAATAATTGAGAAAAAGTGTCGGCAAGAACGGTCATCAGCGCATGTGGTGCACGATTTTTCTTGTCTCCCTCACTGCGCCTATCATCATGTGCATCATCATTGTGATCATTGGCCGTTGTCGTCATTCTCATTCGCCGTCACGACAATTACACAATGTTCCCTCGGCATTTTGCGGACCTTGATCGTGAAATCCACGTTCGCATTATAGCGTACACGGCACGTTAAGACGAGACAGCTGACGCGTGACGTCCGTTTCTTTGCGTGTTGCCTTTTTTCTCTTCGCCCTCCCCCCCTCCCCCACACACATTCGTCCGCTTTACCTGAGTTTGCCTTTCTTGCTTTCTACATTTGAAAGAATAATCCTCTATGACTTGTTCTGCGCTTCTCGTACTATATGAAAGAGCCGATTGCCCGCCATTGACTAGCTTTTGCAGGTGTTGGGCACGGATGGGGCATTCGAGTCGAATGATTTGTCACGGATCTCACCTCAAAGTTTTACAAAATTTTTGGTAGCCTGGCATTATTAATAATGTATTTTATGGCTTACGTTATGCGGAGTGAGAGAAATTGCTACTCCATTGAACGGATTTTAATTGACGAGGCTGCACTCTGATTGTACTTTGATTGTATTTTGATTGCGTTAGATGCGCAATGGCACACTTTTTTTTTCTTCAACCAAGTCAACAAGAGTTTTTGCCTTCTGTTATGAGGGAATTCAAACAAAAGCAATTTTTACATCCATGCAACTCGTTAGCAGGTTATAAAAATTTTAAAGTTAAATTTATCTTTTACGTGGGAGTTTACGAGCTCGCTTTAAAATCTCAGTGCTGAGTTCACGGCTTAACTGAGCAGAAACTTCTATCTTTCTTATTCGATGATCACAATGTCATTCAAAAAGTTCTTTTCTTCGCACAAAGCATTTTATCGACATTTTATTTTTTCCCTCGGCAACTTTAAATAACACTCGGCACGTCTTTGATTCGCCGATCCCAATTAAAAACTATTTTTACATATGATTTGCAAATCAATTAAAGCAGTTGATTAATGGATTGTTTCGTATATTGGGAAGAAAGTGATTAAATCAAGCTTCGCACGTTAATTGTTGATTCGCGTGTACTTCAATGCACAAGAACAAATATTTCATTAAAATGTAAGAGGTGCTCCTCAATGGTTATCGTCATTTAAATTTAATACCCGATCACTCGCAATATTAAGAAGGATATTACTCTTTCGTAATTAAGTTTAACATAACATTGTTTGCCTCTAATTATTAAAAAAAAATTTAAACTATTAAATACAATGTTGTTTGTAGATAGAAGTTACCTATTGGCAGTCAAACTTAGGTTCTAATTCTATGGTTTAAGAGCTCAATTATACGATGCTGAGCACAATTTAAATTAAATTCCATATCTTCACTGAATGCATACAAATTTCCAAAGTTATATTATTATTTCACGCGTTCTCGTTAATTTAACACTGAATTCGATTCAAAGAACCTTTTATAAAATAACACTTAATGAAGTTTCAGCTAGTTTAGTTTTTTTAAAAGTTTAACCATTAAAGATTATTTAATCGAAAAGTTATAAACGGAAGATGGAAATGAAGGGGATTCCTGCAAGTTTCACAATGAAATAGTTCACTGCCAAGAGCTTATCAATGAAAACGAAAATGAGCGCACATTATCTGCTCCTTAAAGAATAACGAAAGCCAATATTGTTGCTCTCGAGCAGCTTTCCAATTAATAAAAATGTAATTGAGAACAGAAAATATCATCATTTTCGATTTGCTCGTATAATTAAATATCGCACTTATTCGCTGGCAAGATTAATTCGCAATCTGTCATTCATAATATCGCAATTATGACGAGCACAAAACCAATGTCTCGAAACATTTTTGTTGAATATTAAGGATGTGCCTTAATTGTTAATTAGCTTTGTAAATTAAAATTTGTAAATAAATATAGTACAGCGCGAATCGCAATGACCTTTAATATGAGGTCTTAGTCGTTTTTATGTTAATAATGACGCTCACGGTCTCTCGATGGTTTGCAAAAAATTTCCAAAGACTCACGGGGGGCGATGGTTTAATCGCCGTCAATCACGTCCCTCTTTGCATATACCACTTTGCATCTGCCATTGAAAGTTTGACAGCGGCATACTTGTCACTCCACTTTGATCCACTTTTCGCAATAGAGTCGAAGTCTTTGAACCGCAGTGGCTTTGGCAAGTAACTACGACTTCTCCGAAAACTTGTCCACCAGCCAACGATTCTCATACACGCGCCGAATCCGAAATCGACGCCTCGCCCTGATCGACCGATAAATCATCAGTGCTTCAGGTCGCGGCGGGCGACTCCCCGGGTCGTTGTACCCCGGCATCGTATGAAAAAATTGGACGCAATGAGGAGGTTAGTAATAGCAAGTCCGTACTTGCTGCAGTTCTCTATCTCGAAGCGACTGCGACCATTTGCTTCTCGGGGCCAATATATTCTTAGGCTTTTAGAATTATCATGAAGGCAATGCTGCGTAGATCGCGCCTTCGGAGATGCTTTCGTTTTTATTATCAATCTCTTTGAATTTACGTGTGACGCAAAGCTGCGCAAAAAGGAGAATCTTTTTTGTCTCTCATTCATCAGCTAAGAAATAGTGAAAATCCAACCTTTTAAACTCAAATAAAAACGATGCACACGCGCACACCCACCCACGCACACCACAAGTGACTTTTACAGATCAGTTGCAAAAATGTTCTTCGACGGTATAGCTATGAAATGATAAAATAGTTCATAATTTTTATTATAACTTTAAATTAATTTGATCTAAAGAATGAGAATAGTTGATTTTAAAAGAGATTGAATGCATTTTTACTACACAAGAGTCAACCAGTTTAATCATCGATTTCTATTGAGGAGATTATTTTTCAATGTTCAATGTAACTGGTAAATATTTTTCAAACACTTTCATACTAAATGGTAATCAAGTGTGATAAAGAACACAAGCTTATACATCAATAGGTATTATCCCTATCGTAACACATAGATTTTATTTTAAAATTCTTGTAAATCACTATGTCAATAATAGTTTACAAATACCAATATATATAAATTGGTCGATTTTTTTTTTAGTCATAAATACAGCTTGTAATTTTTGATGCATTTGTTTCAAAATTATTAGCCCACATAGAGCAGCATTATAGTAATATAAATATGTCGTTATTTCTCCAAAATGCCATATACTAAATCAACATTCACTTAATAATTTCACACTATTACACTATATATATATAGTGTTCATTTAATAAGCAAATCCTTTTCAAAGCGATCCTCGAGTATCTATTATTCAATTTTAGCAGCCTTTCAATATTTTCAAGCACGTATGGTTAAACTATAGCAGGTACTTTATCAAAGTAATTGCAATTTAACGAATAATAATTTATGTTTATATTATTAAGCCGTTACGATGTTGTACATTGAAAAAATGGCTCAGGCATTTTTAATTACACTTTTGGAATGATCTAAATGGCACTGACAAGTGTATTTATACAATAAATAGCGTAAGCTATTGTTGTTGTTGATGAAATTGTTGGTGAAGTGTAGCTGAATGTTTTTTGTCGTGAAACATATAAAATCGTTATAAAATCGTAGCGAAACGCAAGCGCAGACTTACCTACCATTCATACAGAATTCTTGTCATTCGACTGAAATATACGCTCTATAATCCATTACATAACATGTATCGCACATTTGTCACGTAGCGTGTGCAAGCAGACTGCATTCTGAAAATCTCGCTCCTTAAAATGCACCAACGGAATATGAAATGCAGCGTGGAGCGATCGAGAAGAAAAAATATTGTGGCATCGTATTTATAAAAGCAAAAAAAAAAAAAAGCGAAAGAAAGCACAATGAAGGAGAGGTCACATCGCAGTCTCGCAGGCACTAAACGCACACGGAGCCACGAAAATAAACGAATCGATGTCAACCGCATCCTGAATACTGGGGAACAGCGATCTCGCGAACGTGTCCCGGCCCACAACAAACTCACCTTTCGGCGATCGGCGATAAACGCCAATGTAATGCGCCAGATTAGCGAGTCGAAGGGAAAGGAAGGCTGTGGCCACTCGTTGCCTTCGCACTTCCTCCGGATATCCTGGTATTATGCAATACACAGCCCCGCCGAGAACACGCACGTGCTCGAGGGCAGCCAGGTTAAAAATGGCGAAAATACAAGTGTAAGGCGATTATAATGGCAACGGACAGCGGGCATAATGAATTGAGGCTGTGCCACTTGGAATTCTCCGCTTGTCAGCTTCACTTTGGAAGTTGTGAGGGCATCTTACGCTTTTCCGTATTATTTTATTAGATCTGGAGCGGTTGAATTATTGCACGCTCGGTTAAGAAACGGGGGGGGGTAGAAGAATAATGATTAATTATTCGGAATGCTAATGAAATACTTGTGGCATTCTTGTAATGAAATTTTGTATCCCTCGTAATGACGCTTCTTGCAACATTTTCTATACGAGGAGCATAAAGATGAATGAAGTGATTCATCACCTCTCCATAAAGAAGGAATATATGAGGCTTATGTCTTATATCTTTAGGAGGCAGGGGCACGTTAAAGCCAATAAAGTCATTATTGCGATGAAAAAATATAACCTCCATAAGCTCGCCAATACTTTCACAAAATATATTACCGATATTTTGTCGCGCAGAATGTTAAAGAATCCAGCCAATAAGTCTTTTGGGAATATATCCGGTTTATAAAGCAGCAAAATCTGAATATTTCTCATGAAAATATTGGTGAGCTTTAAAGAGTGGCCTTTCAATTACTGTTTGTGCTGTGTTTGTGCTGTATGGGATTTCACAGGCACAGCGTTTGAAACTAAAGTGGAAAGCTTTAATCCAATGAATTTTATAGACAAATAAGTATGCATGAAACTTCAACATTCATACACACTGATTGAATATATAAAAATTTTGCTTTTTTTTTTATTCAAACATGAAATACGTATTAAAAACTTATGAAACTTGAGGTTCGTATACGAGAATAGAAAATGAAGTATTTTTTTTTTTTTATTATAAATTAATAAGCAAAAATGAATAATTGCATATTAATGAATAGAGAAAAGTTGATTATTGCATAGTGGTCTTAGAGACACGTCGGAAGCAGTGAGCCGAGATTTTTATTTGAAACAGGTTTATTTAATAGTACCTCCCGTAGGATAATTGTAAACGTCATTGACTTCTCCGTATGTAGAATATATATTTTTTACTTGAACACAGATATATAGTGAATTGAAGTGGTATTTGTAACGTATGGTGCTTGAGAGCCTCTTGATTTTCGGTTAAATGTACATTGTTAAAAATTACATCCAACTCTTTTGAAATGGAGTAGGTAGCGGCAACTATTTTCATAAGCAATGCACGTAAACGGAGTACTATTTTCATCAAATATGATACAACATTATATACGTTTGCAATAATATTTCTGTGTAAAAAAGGTATAAAAAAAAAAGAAGAAAACAGATAGTATTGAATTACATTTTGTCATACCGTAACAAACATTGTTAAATACAGTGCATAGAAATTATTCTTTCCAAGTTCAATTGGATTTTATAAATATATATATATATGTGTGTGTATATATATGACGGTGAATTGATCTTGCGAAACTGATTAGGACTCCCATAAATTAGTCGAAGAAAGTTCAACTTGTCAAAGTCTGCTATCGCACACTTTCTGACAAAGCCACGTAAGAAAAAGGAACAAAGGGCGCGTAAAATAAAGCATTTATTTGGGCTTTTTTCTTTGCCTATTTTTTCATCTTTTTTAAATCTAGGCAAGACTTGACAAGCGCTCGCTCACTCGATAGTTTCAACAATCTCTATTCTTCTTTTGAAGTGCGAGGGAGCAGGAGAAAAATTGAAAAGGCAAAGACACCTGCTTTATGCTCAACCTGACACCGCAGGTAATTATACCTGTCCAAGACTCTCGACCTTCCCTCGCACGCAGCCCGCGTCTGCGCAGCAACAGTTGTCATAGAACGACAAAGACCGGGCAAGCAAAAAGAGACGCAAAAACATGCGAGAACGAACTCGCGAGCGAGAAGAAGCGAGAAGATAATAAAAGCACGTAGAGTGAAGCATATTGGACTGTGGGAAACTCACTCATCTGCAAATCCTCTCCCGCCTAATTATGGAAAGAGGCGTTGAGTTGCGACTGGCGATCGAGGGCGAAAGAGTAAAAGGCATCGCGGAGGGCGTTGGGTGGGAGGGAGGGAGGGCGTTGGGTGGGATGGAGGGAGGGAGGTGGGATGGAGGGGCGGTTGGGGGTCGACGGCGTCGGCGGCGTCGGTGTCGGCGGCGGTGGCGGCGGCGTCGGCGGCAGAGGTAAGCAAGGGATTACGGATTTTCAGGTAATAGCAACTGCAAGGCACGTGCGCGGGTGTGCGCGCGCATAAAGTCAGGCTGTAGCCGTGCGACGAGATGCTTGAGAAAGGACGAGGAGACTCCTCGGCTGCTTTTGCTCGGCGAGACTTTTCCTTAATTTCACCTGGTCGAGATGTGCCATCTTTAGGGCCAAGTCTAGTCGCAAGGTCGCAGTCAGCCTGTTGCTCTTTTTTCAAGGCGGAAGCCACATTGCCATGCAGGCCAAATATATCATTAATTTGGCATGCATTGCGGGAAATTGGACGGCATGCCGCTCGTAAATGATGTTATTTGACGTTTGGCTCGTCCAGGCTCAGTGTTTATTATTATCGAATGAAGATCGAATGTAAACTATGGTTCAGGGGAGCATCTGTCTTGCTTTGGCATTTATGTAATTGGGAATGTGGTGAGAAGTGTTGGATTTTATTGTTATAAAATCTGCATTACTATATTCCTGAAAAATGTGTAAATTTATTTGATTATCGACGGCATTTAAGGATGTGAGTGACTATTTGCTCTTAATAAGAATAAAACAATGTAATGTAATGAAAATACTCTTCTTAAAATACAGTCTTCTATACATTTCCTTTAAGTGACTGCATGTATATATTTATTTTATCATTAAGGGCGTACAGTTTCTCATTTAAATGTGGAATAACCAAATATGTGCAGAAAGATGGAGTTCGTAAACAATATTACCCTATTGATAATGCAATTTGCTATTAAAAAGTTTCACGCGAGAGGCATTTTATGGACCGTTGAATAACCATTGTGAATATTAGTTATGTTATAAATCATTTATAAAAATTTAATTCGACGTATTATTGCATTCTGTACTTCACTTTCTGACATTAATCTTTTACACTAGTAAAAGCACAATATAATATATTAAATGAATTAGTCGTAAAAGGTTCTCCTTATTGAAATTATTAGCGCAAATCCCTTGCAACTTTTCGAGTAATTTCAAGTCAGTTGAGTATTGTTGAGCACCATCAACTATACGTAGTATCCATTATGTCGTTTGGTGCTTTAAATCATTAAGTGCATTTAAATACTCTACGACTAGGAGGGACTCGTGTCTTAATTTTTTTTTTTTTTTAACGAAAACTGCCCAACGCGTAAGCACGCTTAGACAACGAGGGTTGTTTAGAAAATGAGTTCACTTAAAAGACTTCTTAGGAGACGTGTGTTGGGAGTATCATTAAGGCAATTAATAATAAATTCTGCATGTCAAGGCATCGCAGGTATTTAAGCCAATACGGCGAGACTTAAGATTTCGCCCACTTTTTCACCCGAGACTCGTTTCACCTGCAAATAAATCCATGGAATATAATTCACGGAATGGCCCCATAAGACGATTGCATTGTTTCGAGACTCAAAAGCAACGTCTTTAGCTGAAACATTTTCACATAATATGACGAGATCGCTGCGCATAATGGACAAGCATTTAGAAAAGTACTACGAACTCCCCCTCCTCTACATTTTTCATTTTCGCCGTGTAATTAGCAACGATGTCATGTCCTTGTCATCCGTCGTATTAAAAAGTGCTTTTATCGTAGTAAATTATTGTCCTCGCAAAGATAAGTATTAATCTAAGTAAAAGACTTATTTAAGTACTAATCAGTATTAATGTGCCACTAATTGCAATTTACATTAGAAACTATTAATACCGTAGAGATTAGGAGGAAATTTTTGAAAGTCCTCGTTGTAATGGCAACGTGTAAGTTAATCACCGTTATATTTTTCTTTCTGTTGTTTATCAAACATATTAAACGCACAGAATATTTAAATCGTATTATTCAAACATAAAAGCATTATAGAGCGATTGGTTATTAAAAAATTAGGGTAACTAATAGGACTAATGATGTTTAATTGAAAATGAGCTTAAAGTTAAATTAGCAAAATGAAAATCTTTTATTTATCATTTGCTTTTACTTTTTCATAATTAAATCGATGTATTTATGAGTAATAAATGTTTTACTTTTCCTAATAAGTTTTAAAATTTAAATGTACTTTACTTAGTAAACTTACTTATTTACATGTCAAAGACAATTTTTTTCTTTTTTCTTTTTATATATTTTCATTACATTAAATTTTTTCTGCAAAGCAATGATTTCTAACTGAAATTATAATTCTCATTATACTAATTTAGTATGCTGATTAGAGTTTTTCTTATTGCAATGATTTCTAACTGAAATTATAATTTTCATTATACTAATTTAGTATGCTGATTAGAGTTTTTCTCATTGCAATTTTGCACCATAACAAAGACAAAAGAAATTTTTCCGTAGAAATATACAGTATCTAATACGGTCATATTGACAGAAAAAAAAAATATCAATATAATTTCTAAGCATTTATTGATAAATTCAGTTCTGATAGTCAGATTGTTGGTAGCTTGCTAATTCTTACACATTGCACTAATGCGAATAATATATATTTCAAATGGATATACTCGATGTATAAACAATTCTTTAAAACATTCGTCAAGCCGATTAAAGATTTTATTCCAGTGAACTATTAGTATATTTAATGTAAAAACGAATTCAGATTAATGGAACAAGTTAATTTCAGCTAATACAACTAACATTAATAAATTATCTAACGTCATCCGTGATTTCTAAATAAAAATTTACAATTCTATACAGCTTCTAAAATACCTGAATATTTATATTTACGTAAATCAATTTTTTGCTACATAATCATTAAAATGTTGAACTGCATAAATAAATTTTTTTGTGGAAATTTTATTTCGATTGAATATAAATTGTGACAAAGTGGCCTTTCGATCTGTAACATCTTTATTATTTAATGATTAAATCTTCTAACAAGGTCGAATCTATCTACAAATTATATCTGTATTTAAAAAATGTGATCGGCCGTAGTACAAGAAAAATAAAAACAATCAAAGTTTAAGGACGTAGCAAATTTTTAAGATAAAACAATGAAAAACTTTTAATTATTGAGAAATATGCATCCAGAATAAATTACCAATTATGCGCAGAAATCTCATTATTATCACTAAAATTGCTACTAATACTTGAGGCTCGAAGCTGGTAAAAAAAAAAAAGAGAAAAAAAACTTAAAAAGTTCGTAAGCAATGTAATATTAGAAATATACACGCTAAACAAATATTTACTTTAAATAAGTGAAAATAGTAAGCTTTTCCTTGAAATTGCCGGCTCGAATTGAGGAAAAGGAAATAAATTACGAATTAACTGAAAACTTCATTTTCAATAAACATTTTTATAGCACAAGGTTTCTACCTAATATACATAATTTATAGACTTTGAATTGCAAGAATAAGGATATTTTATAATTAATTTAATGCATCGATTCGTCACTTTTACACGAAATAGAATTGAGCATAGTAGTTTGGAAACGTTCAAATAGGAAGGCAAGTACGGCAGTTATAATTTCGACGAGTCTTCGTTTAAATACGAGAAGCATAATGATAAGATTTTTAATCGTTGTGCAACTATAAATTTTCGTTTGAAATGAGATTTAACGTAAGAATTGTATGGAGAGCAATTCTCACATATCCACATCATATCTAGAAATAATGTCTTATGAGATCAGCCGGCGAATAAATCAATGCTCTCGCTAAAGTTGCAAATGCCACGTCGTATATTTCATTAGCGCCAGCCGCGATGCTTTCGAGCATCATCCTTTAACGTCTTTCCCGTCCAATTTGTCGGCCAGTTTCATTTATCTGGTCGCTCGTTGCACGGCCATTACACTCGGATTATTAACTGCCTCCCTACCACCACCACCCTGAAAATAATCATAAGAAAAGCCGCGCACATTAATTTTTCACCCAGCCCAAGCACTTTCCAACATCTCGCAGACCGCGCCAATGAATTGGACGGAGCCTAGGCCAGGCACTCTCCCCCCTCCCCCACCCCCACCCAGTCCCAGCTCCGAAAACACGCGCTTCCTCCAATTAAGAGGCAGGCGACGCCGAGCAGTTGCCCCGGGAGGAGCCCCGAGTCTCGGCAATATCGGCCCGCACTCCCCCAGCCTCCGCTGCAGCGGGGCCGCGCCGCGCAAATAAAAGTGGGCCAACGCGAGATGCGCGCGCGGGTCAGTGCCAAATGCTCCTCGCCGAGGCACCGC
>JAPYYT010000125.1:0-84542 GCA_030522565.1 Ceratosolen corneri | reverse complement strand
GGGGGGATACGAAAGAGACCGAAGGAGAGAGGGGTAGCGGGGGAGAGAGCGGGTGCGCCATATTTTAACATCGTTTCGAGTCGCATTATGTTTCCAGCAAAATGGTCGACGCACACGTGACAGGCCGACGGGAATGGTTTATCTTGAATACACAATCCCACCCCCTCCGGAGTGGAGAAGCCCCTGCTAACGACGCCCATCGCCACCCCCTGTATATACGTATATACGTTTATATCCACTCGCCTCTGACTTTCTCTCTCTCCCTGTCTCTCTCGTTCTCTCGCTCTCTCTCTCTCCCACTCTTTCTCTCTCTCTCTCTCTCTCTCCAGCTCTCTCCAGCTCTCTCTCTCTCTCTCTATCCTATACAGTTCTTTTGGCGTAGACGAGGGGCGAGCGAGCGAGCGTACGACCCCAGTGTACACATCGGCCTAACGACGTTCTTTCTCATTTCTCGTGAGAAAGAGAGAAGAAAAAGTAGAAAGAGATTGAGAGAAAGAGAGAGAGGGAGAGAACGAGTGAGAGAGTAAGAGCAAGATAAAGGAACAGAAAGATAGAAAAAGAGAGAAAGGAAGTAGTAGAGAAGCCAAGAGACGGGCGCACAGCCACTCGACTTTTCTTGTGAGGGAAATTCACCGCCCGCACTGCGTGTCTTGGAAAACTTTATACTCAGAAATAACAATTTCCATTCAAATAGGATTTCTTGCTTTTTCGCATTAATAATGTTCGAATAGGCGGCTTGGATCTCCTTTTTCTATCTTTCTCTTTCGAATTTTTGAAGCAAATTCTCGACAACTTAGTATAGGATACTTTTCGTTTCATTTTTTATTTTTCTTAGCGAGTGATAATTTTCATATTATAGGTAGTTTACTAAGAGATTTAAAATTTCACTATTGAGTTTATTTATTTTTGTTCAAAAACTCTTATGCACGCTATCCAATTGAAAATATATTATACACACACACATATATATATATATATATATATATATAACTAAATATTATTAATGATTAAAATGAAAGAATCATTCGTCAATACTGTCAATACTTCAATACGTAATGTCAATCTACCGAAACTTATGATTATATTTCTATCTTTTAAATTTGATTTTATAATGTAATATATATATATATAATGTAATATATATATAATGTAATAATATATATATTGTCCAAATTTTTCTCCATGGTTTTATAAGTGTTTAATTTCACAATTATTTCCTTTCAATTTTTATACATAATTTTTAGATTTGAACTAAACTCTGAAAATTGTTTACTTATTTTCGACCAAAAGCGGCTATAGATTTTTCCATCGCATAATCTTTTATTTGATTAATATTAATTTTGAAACTCGGACACGAATATGAAAAATTAATATTATTTATTAGAATTATAGTTAAAACAAAATTTAAAAATATAATTACATATAATTTTCAATGTAAAAATATTATATCGATGTAATTGACAACCAAGTATAAAAGTACAAAGAAGGAATGAGGAATTATAAATTCACAATAAATTTACTCCAAAAGTTATGTTTTTAAATGCTGAACTAAATAACGATATTCGGAGCACAATAATATATATGCGGAAATTTATAATTGTTAGTTTAATTTATAATTTATGTAGGTTTGGAAAATTTTAGAGCACTATAAATATATATATATATCATGTAAGTGAATAAAAACTTTAAAAGAAAAAAGTTTGATGTCGATCACCTAAATTTAATTTTCAGATAAATTTACAGAATTCAATTTATAAGATGCAGAAGTGTAACGCTAAGTAAACTTGTTGCTGTAAATGT
The DNA here is from genome assembly GCA_030522565.1 of Ceratosolen corneri. Lineage (NCBI taxonomy): Eukaryota > Metazoa > Arthropoda > Insecta > Hymenoptera > Agaonidae > Ceratosolen > Ceratosolen corneri. The sequence continues at coordinate 82,742 of JAPYYT010000125.1, read as the reverse complement.
CGAATCGAACAAGCGAAAGCGTTTATTATGATCGGGAGGTGGTAAGCGCACGTGGTTCGCAGATATTCAAGAAGAAGGATAAAGAGCAAGACTGCCGGGAAATTGTTGGATTTGTGCCTGAGGAAGGGGGGGGCGGGGGGATTTGCGAAAAGGGTACATCACCTTCGCCGACGGGGATGGTTTGCTTGCGATGAGACAAAAGATGAGGGACAACTCGCGTGCGACATCTTCAAAGTTACTCGCGGGTCCAGCCCACTATCCTTCTCGCTCGCTCACTCTCTCTCACTCTCTCTCTCTCTCTTTAGAATCGCAGAGCATAATGCTCCTAATGAGTCCTCAAACTCAAATTAAAACTTGGAAATTGTCGGCAGTTAGCGAATGCGCTGCTCGATGCCGTAACAATGCAAAGTTTGCCGTCGCACGACCGGCACACTAACCCTCCTCTTTCACTCTCTCTCTCTCTCTCTCTCTCTTTATCTATCCATCTATCTATCTATCCATCTCTTTCGTTCCTTAGGTAAAAGTCTTGCTTTTACGTTGGACTTTACCTACTTGGAATGAGGTGAATACGTTGATGGAGTGGGAGCTCGATAAAGCTAAACAAATTATTACTCAACAAACGGTCTCTTAATACTTTTGTTTCTCCATTTCTTTGCAGCTCGATTTTTTTATTTTGCATTTAATTAGTCCGCCGGGAAAATTCGACTTGCAGTTTAATAAGCTACTTCGTTGAAAGCTGTTGATACGATTCGCGTTTGGCATTTTTTGCATTTTTGTAGATATATGCGTGCTTATTTGCTCTTGTGTTTATCCATACTCAATTATATTAAATTTAAATTTCAATCAGCTATTATGAATTTTATTTTTCCTTTTTAATTGGAGCAAATTTATATTGGAAAAATAAATATCTAGTGATTGAGATTATTTTATTTATACAGCATCCGCGGCATCATCTCTATTCGAATACATCCAACACAATTTTCACCGTTGGTTCTTTATATATATATATATAATAAATAGAAGCCTATTGATTTGATATAATAAATGACAACTGTATCTTTACAAGTGCTACGAGATATTGGATTGGACAATAAATAATGACTCTCTTGGCCCAACTAATAATAATGTATCGAAACACTTACATATACCAGAACTTGTAAAAAATTCTTTCAAATTAAATTGGTAAAAGAGGCTACATAAAAGTGCTCGACAGTACTGTCGAAATACTCTCAAATACCCAGACGTCTGCATAAGTCCACATCCCTCCATTTTTCTAATTCTTTCTTTCCCTTTTTCTCTCTATCTCTCTCTCTCTCTCTCTTCCTCTCCACGCCCCCTCGAAATCGAATTCCACGCCTTATCCAAATTGAAAAATCCATGGCACATAAGGAATCGCTGAGACGGCGCTCGGCCCGTCGCGAGATAAAAACGGCGAAGAACTAGGAAAATACAAAAGATCAGGCATAAGCGTCGCTACAGCCGTGCATGCCATGAAAAAGACATAGACTCACCACCCCATCATAAATTGTATTTTTCGCTCGGTAGCGAGGGCCGGGACTCCCGTGCCAAGATCGGCCCAGGAATCGATATGCGAGTGGGTGGTTGCGAGTCTCACGTACGGGAGCGCCGCAGGGGTGTGTGCGGGCGCGGTCCCCCGCGCCGCTACAGCAGGGGATTCGTTGTCGGGCGGGGTGGGGTAGGGCGCGACGAGAGGGAGAGACGCACGGATTTGGAGGGTGATGTTTCGTTTACAGCTCGTGTACGTGCACGCCCGCGCCTCTCCCACTGTGTGTGCGTGTACGGTCGTGCTCTCTCGGCGCGCGCTCTCGCTCTCTCTCCTCTCCATTCTCCTTCCTGTCCTTCTCTCTTTCCTCGTATTCAGATTCCCCTCACTGCGACTATATCGCCCGGGATAATCTCCATCCCGTGCATCTGTATAGAAATATTTTTTCCTCCATCCTCCCACCCACCCACTCTCACTCTCACTCTCTCTCTCACTCTCACTCTCTCTCTCCCTCGCTGTCCTTTACTCCCGGCGCGTGCATACATACAAGCACGCGTCCCTCTTTTCCCTTACTTTTTTACTTTCGAGATAGACGGACTATATGCGTGTGCGAGTGCGCCCGCGCCCGCGCACGAATATGAATGCACAGATGTGGATGTACATCGATACGAGAAAGCATCCACTCCGGTCCCTCTATCTTCTTCCATTGGACTCATGTTCACGAAAAACTCACGAATAATACATTTGCTACGTTTAGACTCTTCTATCTACCTACTGATGTTTCCACTTTCCTATTAATGACTACCTTTTTTATTTGATCTCAATGTCACTTTGGCTTCTTTTTTCGTCCGCAAAAAAAAAACACACAAGTAAAACCCAATGACATTTGTTGGTTGTTTTATACAATTTTATCTCTATATCGCTAAATGCGACAATAATATAGTCATTTGTGGATCATTGACAATATCACTATCATATCATATATATATATATATATACTTGTATGTATGTATGCAATTTATATTTTAAGGTTTATGTAGATTAGTAAATTAATATGAAGATTTAATTTTCATATTAGCAAACTGTTTCCTCTTGTGAGATTATTGTTTTTATTAAATAATACAGTCCGTTTATATTCTTTAGTGACAAATATATTTTCTCTTGAATACTTATAAAACTTCAATATGCTAAACATATTTATTTTTGGAATAACATATATGAGCAAATACTGAGTATAAAACAACGGATTAGAATTTTGAAATTATTTTATAAAATGTTGTTATCAACGTTCCTAATAAATGACAGTTGATCAAAAATTTTACAAATAAATTCAAAATTAAGAAAAAATTCATACATTTTGAAAATAAATGAAATGCTATAATACGTTCTGCATTAAGTATAAGAATTAAAATATTCAACATTTATACGATATTACATGGAAACTACGACCATATTATCAGATGTTACATAATATAAATAATTAAACTGGTTATTTTAAGAACTCTAATAGATTAATATTGTCACCAGGCACTCTTGAATAATTTAATATTGCTTAATAGTCGTGAATAATTCATGTAAACCAGAAACATAATTTTGAGAAAGCAATTACTGATATTATAAGATAACTTATAGGTAATTAAAATATTTAAAATGTGCTTATAGATAAGCATATAAATACTCTATTTCATGAATAATTGTATACGAATAAGACACGGTTTATTTTCCATGTATATTATAATTTTATATATGCAACTTTTTAACTTCGTTGTTGATAATAATTTTATCTTCGTTGTTGATTAATAATTTCAAACCAAATTTTATAATATAATTCTAGTGTATATGTAAAAAAAACTTTTGAAAATCTTACTAGCCGATAGCATCATTAATGAACATTAATATTTTTTAAAAATTATTTAATCAATGCTAATATCATTAAATATCTTGCGTTTTAAATAATATTTCGTCTTATAGAACTACGGATTAATGTCTAATTCTCTAGAATGGCCATTTCTAACTACATTTGCGTAACTTTTGAGAAGAAAAATTCTTCATTTTGTCATTATCCACGTATTATAAACAAAATAATATATTTTATCGACTAACACTCCGCCGCGGGAATAATAAGTTTCATGATATAGATATAAACTTAGTCTGGTCAGTGCACGATTTTTCTACTGACGCATGTACACAGCTACAAAAACCGTATACGCTTTTGATTTGTGTAATCAGTAAAAAAATTGACAAATTGTTTGTATTCTCCACGCAGTCAATTCCATGTACGCTTCAGCTGATTTTACTGTATACACGTACACAGACCACTGGAACGCGCATGTCTCCTCTCAACGAAATTTCTCCATCTTTTTCCCCCCTTCGCTCTCATCTTTATCTCTGACTTTTTCTCTTGGACTCCATTCCCCTTTCTTTTATTCATCACCCAATGCGAATCAACGTATATGCACATAAACACGCACAGACACACACACGCACACGCACACATGCACATACACAGAGTCAAAAGCAAACGCTTCCACACGGGAATGCACACTGGTATATAGGTGTTTGGTAGTGGAGTGAGCAAAAGGTTTTTTCGCTTTTCCTCCTCCCTTGTCTGTCTGTGTCTCATCCTCTCCTACTCTCCGCGTGTGCACATTTATATATATATATATATATACGTACATACATCTTTTTGCTTTTATATACGCAGCGGTGGAACGCGATGTAGCGTGGGCAGTGACGCGTATGCGCACATCGAAAAAAACTCGACTTATTTATATGCTTACTGCCTAGCTGAGCACGCGGTAAATCGATATCTCGCGCGAATAATCAGAGGGGAGGAAATCAGCGAGAAAAATAGATGGAAAGAAACAACAAAAATGGGAAACATTAGGCTCTCTACGTACATACTCAGTGCTCAACGTTAACTGGCGTTCGAATTATGTTTACCCGCAGTGTGCTCAATGAGAACTAATTCCTCAAAACTTAAATGTCTTTTAATGGATTGATAAGAGTAGCTCAAGAAATTATCTATTAGTTGTGTAGGTAAAAAGTAAAGGTCAATTTACTTGAATTTACTTGAACCCAAAAACACGTAAACTCGAACTTAAAATGTCCACTTTAACCTTTTGCTGTTTATTATAAAAGCATGCCAATTTGTTGTTGGCTTTAAAGGCACACAATGATTATCTATTGATTTAAACTGAGGAAGCAGTGCCAATTATAATTGCAATTTTGTCTTATCAAACGAACGAATCCTTAAGTGCTCCGGTAATTTCAATTGTCCATGAATTTTTTATACCATCGACAAATCGAGGCCATTTTTCTCTTCCGTGCCTACACTCACATAAAGCACATCTAGCTAATACTGGGCCTTTCGTATGTTATATTTTAGGATGTGTCCCCCTTCAATCCATAAAAGCTCAACTTTGGCATCTCAATTGGAAAGAGCAATTAAAATAAGGGCAAAGCAAGAGGCTTTCAAGCCAGAGAAAATAGGTCGGATCTGCTAGTCCTTCGCATAATTATCCACCGACCCCCGGCGGATGCTTTTTCACACGCGCGCGCGCGCAATCTCAATTTCAAATAGAATGATTCGGAACAGAAGGATTGGAACGGGTTACGAGGGTAGTGGCAGTTGAGCTGGAGCTGGAGGAGAACGACGAGGACGACGACGACTACGACGACTACGACTACGACGACGACTGCGACTGCGACTAGTCGAGCGATGAAAGGGTTGCTTACACTGCCTGGGGCTCCTGCGCACCGAGTCTTAATAGTAATCTGGGTGTAATTTCGCGCCTGACTCACGGAAGCACTTAAGTAATTTCGTGGCATTAACGGGGCTTCTTGGCGGGAGGAGAAGTACTCCGGGAGTTTCCGACTCGTACCACTTGGGCCTCTCGCTCCGTAACCACCAGTGCACCTCAATTTCGCATATCAGTTCAGAGACTCGACATCAAAGATGAACTATCGAGCAAATCTTGGGGGAGAGAATCTGTTAATTAACTTTGGATTCTGCGTGAAAGTTCAATCGTGATTTGCAGCTGCCAGTGTGTGTGCAATTAGCATGAGCTTTCCTCGCTTTTTTCGAGCTGGAGCTTTATTATTAGGACGCTATTATGCCTCGACGTTCTTTAAAACTGTCGCGGCCGTTACAATTTGAGCTTACAAATTCGGCCAAGACGCTGCCTAACGGAAACTTAGTTTAATAATTGAAAATTATATTATTGAATGACAAAAAAAAAAGATTTTCCAAACTTATGTGATTTCGACACAATTAGCGCTCTAATGTCATTGAATGTCGATATTTTAATTGGAGGATATAACGAATGGGAAAAATTTAACTTACAAAATGCAATGTAAATCCAACTGGGCAGCTTTGAAAATCTTCGTTAAAGTGATTTATAAGCGACACGACTCGCTATTGCAAATTCAACTAAAATAGCATAAAATTACCCTACAATAGTATTAATGCCGTAGGATTATAGCTTTCTTTATTTAATACTCGAACTCATTACTTGACTTTATTGGAAAATGTGCTTATAATGTAGTCTGCTCTAATCACTCATTTAGCATCGAATAGCCTTGTACTTAAGATGTATGAAACCCAGTTGACATTTGCATTGCAGGTATTATGCGCGGAAAAATGGGCGGTAATGTGTGTGAATGGGAGGGAGGACAGTCGACATTGCATTTTATAATTAATTATAATGAGGTAAGATTTGTAAGAATGGGTATTGATAGGATTGAGCCGAATAAATTTTCTACCTCGGCGTCGGGAAAATGCAAAATGGTCGAGGGCGCAATAAAATTCCGTTTTCTCTAAAGAAAGTTGAATCGTGAAAAGGGCGGCGTTGCACGACACAAACTCCCATGCTCCGTGCACACACATGTACACATACTTTTTTAAGCCGAGTAAGCATAACAGGGGATAGGATATGAGGGGAGCGAGCGAGTGCCCCGGGAAGGTAGTTCATTCGTATCAGCATAATGTATAAGAGACGTTAACTCCTCGCTTTTGAGAAACTGTAAGGGTAGTTCGATGCTATATATTCCAAGAAGGAAACAGGAGGAGGGAGAGAGAGAGAGAGACGTGAAAGAGGGAACTGTATAAGATTGAAATGAAACTACCCGATAGGAGCCGCCCCGCGGCTTTTCCGAAGAAAGATTAAAATGTTCACGATAGGGAATTCGAGAGAGAGAGAGCGCTGGAAAAGAGAAAGGAAGAAGGAGGACACGGAGAAACAGTGGTGGTAGTAGCGAAACGCGATGCCGAGGAAAACTTGGGCAGATCTCTCCTCTCTTCTAGGCTCAAACTCCCTGAAACTGATACGGTCCGTCGATCTCGTATACGAACGTGAAAAAAACTTGATGGGACACGAAAGGAATGGAACGAATTCTCGAATGATGATTGCCTTTTTTGCATTCGAAGTAACGCATCTCGCCTGCCCAATGAAACATCCGAGCTTGCATTACTTCGTTTATTTTCACTCATTTTTATCTAATTCAGATATATTGGCTTTCACTGCCGGCAAGACATGGAAAAGCGAGCAATTGTAAGGATTTACAGACACGAATGACAGTTAATTTCAAAATGGCACTAATCGATAATTAATAACAAATACAGTTGGAATGAAAAAATTTGCTGATTGGAGGCATAATACATAGATTGAGAGTCGATTATTAAAAAAAAAAAAAGAAAAATTACATGAAATTGAATAAAGGAAGGGAATGAAAGAGCCTAAGTTTAATGAAATTTGGAAAATTGGAACAAGAAAATGCCATTTCCCTATCGGGGCTAAAAGAAATTTGTAGCCAATGTAAGTATATAGCGACAGTATAGAGAAAATACACGGCAGACATTTTCTTTTAACAAATCTCACAATACTTTTACTGCTCTTGTGCAGTATTGATTGGTAGAAGAAGAAAAAAAAAAAAAACTGTCGCGTTCATATTAAAATAAAAATTTCTAAATAAATGTCAATTAACGACCATAAAACAAAACACAACAATAAAACATGCCTTACTAATAATTTGAAATAAAAGAAATTAATTTATGCTATAATTGTTTACCTTTCCTGACAATAATTCACTAATAAATATTTATAGATTTTATGCTAATTCTACTTTAATACTAAAATATGGAAGAGAAATTTACATTTATAAGGAAGAATAATAAAAAATAAAATCTCTCATAATAATGTCCTGGGCGAAGAAATTTTAATTTTAATGGAAATGCATTTATTCCGCTGGCATATATGAATATTCCAATAAATGCGATGGTAATTATTTTTGCAAATTGCATGAATTGCCGTACATCGATTGCCGCGATGTCCAAAATATTTATTTTGCCGTCGCTCCGATTACGGATTGCGATAACTTTGCGTCCCGTGAAAAGTCAAGCAATGAATTTTCCAATATGACAGCGGCTTCGAATAAATTGCGCCAACGAAAATGTTGACAATTTGCGCGAACGAGGATTGCAATGACATCGCCCGAACATTGTAAGGGCAGATCGAATAATCGCGCCAGCAATCGCTCATTATTATTATTATCCGACCAGCGAAACAAGTGGCAATTAGTCGCTCGTAATTGCCCATCAGCCTAATCATTCCCCACAGGATTCTCCTATAAACAATTAAACGGCCGATAAACCGACCCCAAGTGCGCGAGGCGTCGTTGCTCGTCTCTTTAGCGCCTTCTCAATCGGCTATCAACTTGTATCTCAATTAACACCCATCAAGCGAGATCGCGTTTAGGCGTCTCTCAACCGCCATTTAAACCCCCTCGCTTTTTTCTCTCTCTCTCTCTCGCCTCCATCAAGTCAGACGCTATTTATTTTCTTAGCAAATTACTTGAGAAGAGAGGAGACAAAGCGAGCGAGAGCGAGTGGGATAAGGACGAAGGGCAAAGTAGCGGTTCGGACGCTACTTGATGGGGCTTAGGGGATGACGATGGTCGGAGCTCCGCTGAATGGCCGTGTTCTCCTCTCTCTCTCTCTCTCCATGCATATATATATATATGTAGATATTATAAATTTGCGTTTGCGTGTGCTTTTTTGTGTCTGTGTATGTATTACATCTATCTCTATCGTAGCCTGCCTCCTTCTCTCTTCGTGCCCGAGTTAAAGACGCCTGCCACCCACCTGTTGAGACGTCCTTATAATTAATTCCATTTCACACCGTCGCACACTTTGCTTCGCGTATAACGATCTCGGAGCACCGTTCAAAAGTAAAGCGGCCGTCGAGTAAGTGAGTAAACAAGTAGCGAGCAAGAGAGCGAGCCGACATCATCCTGCACCTATTTGTTGTAAATAAGACGTCGCCTTTTATCGGCATTAAAAAGTAAAATAAATATTTAAAAATTCTTCCACTTCACTGCCTCATCCTTTTATAAAAAAAATATCTATCCATCCATTTCTCTCTCTCTCTCTCTCTCTCTCTCTCTATGTGCGCGTGCGTGCGTATGATATATGTTTAAGGATTGTACTAATTGCCACTGAGATTATAAATAAAAATAGTTGTGCAAACAATTTTTGGTCTAATAAATATTATTATCTATTGTATTGTTTTCTCATTCCTTATGGTAAGTAGAAATTCAGTTACTTAAATTGTATTATAATTTTTTTAATTAAATCTACTTAAAGTGTTCATTTATGTACAGAAGCGTATGTTTACACGAGCACGCATATTATTTATGGACCATAAATGAAAAGAAAATTATTTAAGTGTAATGGGGTAGCTCCTACCTTTGCTAATACCTAATAAATTTACGATTAATTTAAGTTATAGAAGCATGAATTTCGGCTCAATAATCAGAAAGAAATCTAATATTTGAATATTACACGATAGTAATTACGCCTCCATTCTCACATAAAGATAATTCCAATGCATATATATGTATATATATATATATATAATATTCAGAAGTATTGGTTTTGGTAAAAGGGAGCGAGAGAGACGGCAACAGTATCGTTGGTAATGTTTCGCTACTTTTCATAGCCCATTATTTCGCAACAACAAAAGCTTTAGCAAAAGGTAAATTTGAAAATTAATTAGTAGTGTGATTATATGATAGTCGTAATAGTCGTCTACTTCGTAAAATGTCCCCACTGCCACTTACAGTAAAATAAATTGCAAAGATAAAACGCTCCGTTCCCTCTTGTAAATTCTCAGATTTTAGCACTCATTTGCAATCGCAGATTTATTAGATTATTACCACAAGAGTTTGCTTAGACGAAAGATTAAAGCACTGCTACGTCTTACCAAATTCTAATTGGGCCCTTGCATTACAAAATAAGTAACGAGGACGGAGGAAATTGATAAATCTCGGCCAGCAGCTCGATTACCCGTTAAATCCACCACTCGACTGCAGCGTTCATCGACATCCCATAAAAAGTCCTAATCGCTGATCTAAATTGCACCGGCAGCGCAATGACGAGTGGACGGCGAAATCTCGGCGCCACGCATCGTTCGCGCGCAGCGCAGCCCAACAAACCGAGCTCGGACTGGATATAATCAATAAAAGAAATATAAAAGGAATATGGTAATTGAAGGGAGAGAGGGCCTTTAACGAAGGCATTAATAGCCCTGACAGCGACACTCGCCGATCTCGCCGATTTCCATCCCACTCCCTCCCCTAACTAAGAGCAACCCGACCCACTTGAGATTTATGAGCCCCACTCGACGTCCGACCTTCTTTCTTGGCTTCCTCGCGACGATTGATTAATTGACCTCCAAGGTTTATTTGTATCGTCGTGCCATTGTGCAGCTGCCACCGAGGACGTAACCTCGCGCTCCTCAATATGGATTGCGGTCGGCACCCCGTGCGCTCACTTTTTTTCAGAGGGAAAGGATTCATTGTCGGCCCACTCGCTAAGCGATCCGCGCATACGATTGCCAATCCATTACGAATGGATGGCCGTGCTCGAGCCGAGACACGCGATTATCGCGATTGTCGATCGCTTGTTTGCCATTTGGAGGAGCAATCGGATGCACCGGCTTCCCCACCCCGGCTTTGTCTCACCTTTCCCCCGCTCCCAACCAACTCACCTCAACCACCATTGCATAACGACATTATACAACGACACTGTACGCATTTGGGTTCACTCCATTCACGACCTCGCAATTATATTATTACCAGCAGCCGATGCAGCTGAAGGTACTTGCTGCGTGTCGAACGCTCAGTCCCATTGCAAACTGGGCCCCCTGGATTATTCAATCGTCACGGCCTCCCAAGCGCCCTGTCAAAATATTTATTTGCCTCCGCTCCACTCCTCTGACACTTTATTACCACTTTTAACGTGCTCATAACGTGTCTCCGCTTTCATTGGCCGGCCACGCTAATTGCCCCCCCTCCCAACCTCGTTCCTCCATTCCTCCATTCCTCCATCCGATATAGCCAAACTGTTTAATGCCTAGAAAGACAACATATATTCGCATTCTTAATAAAATGTGTAACGAGGCTACCTAAAATCTAATATTACTAATGTACTGTTCTAATTACACCCAAGTAAGCTGAAATTTTCTTAAATGCAAAACCTTTTCACAATACGTTTTATCATAATGCTATGACAATTAGCATTTACATATTAGAAATTGTCCTTGTGTTTACTAAGTTTACTAAAGTCACGAGACCAAACATTAATTTCACTTTAGCTTACGCGAATGGTAATTTGATTATTTATAAATTTAATAATTCCAACATTCCCTATAACTAGGCCATTTTAAACATCCATTGTTTGAGTTAAAACTTTCCCGATACTATTGATCTCATGCAAATAAAGTAATTTCCGTATTCTTCCATGGATATTCCGTTGAAACGATTCAATGGTCAAATTGAAGCAACTATCATCACCCAAACACACCAAAGTGCACTAAATTGATAATTATCGTCGTAAAACATAATGCTTAAAGTGTAAAGTGATTTGGAAACAAATTGCATAACAAACATATACATTTATAAAAATATGAAAATTCTCCATCTTTAGCGTATTGTAGAAAGATTTTTTTACGTTCGCTCTCTTACAAGATCGCAGCCTATTTTTAATTTAGAATTTGTAACTGCAGTTAGCAGTGTATCATTTCATAATAAGGAATTGCTCGCCTCGTAATAGCCAAATCCTAATAGTCCTTAAAGTATAAATGTTAAGTGTAAAAGTTAAGGTTCCTTCTTATTTTCAAAATTTGAAAATTCAATTACCCACGATAATAACATTTTCCGTCGTCAGATGCCTCGTTTAAACAATTGTACGTTGATTCTTGCGGGAGGAAAAATAATAATAGATTGACATTTACAAGCAAGGAAAGATATAACTCACATTGACTTTGCCTCTTTTATTGAATTTTAACTTTCCCTGTCTTACTCCGAAAATTAATGTAAAAGTTATCTCTCGTACTTGAGAATCAAAGCATTATGTAACTTATATTTGAATGAGTGGGACAGAGAAGCTTACATTCATAGTGTGGATTTCGAAAAGGAAGTTTCACTAGACATTTTGTACCAAACTCCAATACCCATGAAACTTGACGTAACCATTGCACAGAAAATTCGTGAAACTTATATTCTTTTAAATAGCAGCAAGCTGAGCAATACACCAATTGTCAATTTATTAACTATTGGCAGCACTGCTACCGAGTTGTCTCCCATAATTATAAAAGCGACTATGTGGAAATCTACGTTAATCTTAAAGAACGCATGCGGTTAGTATTTTTCAGCAGCAAAACTCCTTAGACACACAACTACAGATAAATGCCACATCACAGCATTACACACATTGCAATGTTATTGTACATGAACGGGGAATCCTAGGAAACAATAAGATACCAAGTATGGATAATGGCAATGTGATCGTTCACATACATAACACATGCATATGGCGCGGCGTCATCTCCTTCCATTGGGCACGTCATAACGCCAAGGCAGACGAAAATATTGGCACCGCGAGACGGCCAAGCGCCGATGGGTCACGTGACCCGGCAAAGCTCGCTCGGCCCCGGGGCTTCGCGCGGCCGCCGCCAGGTGGCCGCGCATCGCATCGCCCGGGCAAACGGTATGGAGGCCGGCTGCGCTCGCTAGTGAAGAGTCGCGCCGCTGTTATAAGTAGGCTGTTATCGCGGCGGAAAGCATACTTACCTGGCGTAGAGGTTACCGTGATCACCAAGGCGGTTCCTCCAGGGCGAGGCTCTTCCATTGCACTACGGTTGAGCTGACCCTTGCGAATATCCCTAATGTGGATATCTCGGACGTATAATTTTTGTTAGCCGGGACTGCGTTCGCGCTATCCCGAATAATTTATTCACAAAAACAATACTTACCTCTTTTTCTACTAAGTCTCTTTAATATTTCTTACAACGTTTAATGTTATTTGTTGAATTGATATAATAAATTCTTTCAAAATGTATTTCAATTAGATTTTCATCTGAGCCACCCACCCCACCACCACACCACACCACCTTTTCTTTCAAATTTAAGTATATAAAACGCCAGATATTTATTTTATTCTTTACACATAAATTTCTTATTAATGACAATTTTTAAAATTTATTTTCGAAAATTTAGCTATTATTATTTATTCTATTGTGTTATATTTTAAATAATCCAGTCTCTTTGATTATATATATTAGAGTGTGTTTATTCAATTAAATATTTAATTATTTAAATGTAGAAGAAAAGTGTAAGGCAATTCTGAAATTACTTTCCAACTTTGCTAAGGAATTAAATACATTAAATTTTGTTTTCGATTCCAATATGTGAATTAATAGAACAAATTACTTAATTGTCAAGTTTCAATAGCACAATTTTTGTTTAATGCCGATTATTTATGTCATTATAAATTTAGTTAATTTAATTTAGGCTAAGCGATTGTACCAAGTTCACTAGTAGTAAACTTTTAAATATAAATAGCCGACGACTCTATACGTAATAATCACGGCCAATTTTCAGCTAAAATTACATAATATCTTCTTTTTTATCTCCATGTTAGATTTGATATGTTGTGCATAAATTCAATTCATGCGACATATAGTGAAACTTTTAAAATAACTTTTAGAAACATTTTGCAAATTATTTCCTCTGTATTTAAATGTACCTTTTCACAAGGTCCTTTAATTATAAGTAAAGAGAATTTGAAAATTAGATTTCCGGAGAATTGTGAATTAAGCAACGTATGCTAAGGAATTTTTCATGCAGATGTACGAATTAAAATGTTGGTAATGAAATTTGATGAATTATCCAAATTTCAAATGAATGTCGCGAATTTGTGAATATGCAAAATTTCTGAAATCATTTATGAAATTGATTACAGGTGGAAAAAGTTTTTAAAACTGACTGTGTAAAATAAGGCTTTTAAATGATATTTAACTATCTTTATTTAGTGTTTGAAATTTTCAGTGCCTATTCGTTTATTTATTATATACCTCGTAAAGAATAAAAGAAATCATAATATTTGTGCTTGCAGATGTAACGGTATGATTTAATAATATATCTGTCGATGTAATAGGAGCTGGCAAATCATTTTTCAAATATGTTATTCCCATTTGATTAATCACGTGCTCAAGAGAAAGCTGTTAATAACTCCAGCATTATTCATCTACCTCTATGACACCCCAATTACAGTGCTTTTTAAATCTCTTGATTATTTAGTGTAAATTATAAGTGCCATTTATCTTTATTCCTGATAATATTAAAATATTTGTGTTTAAATGGTCAAATGTATGTGTAGATAACAGGTTGCCGTTAATTTTCTACTTGGTCAAATTAACGGTATTAATTTATCTTATGATAATTTAAAGTATTATTTTGCTTTTTATTATTTTTTCAATGGAATTGTATGCGTTAATCGTAGGATGCCGACACGATGTCCTCTCTAAGCTCAGATATGCATGTTTAGTTATCATATTATTCTAGCTAAAGCACATCAATTAATTAATGTTTAGACTGTTTTATATGTATTTTATTATTTGAATGCGATTCTGCCAGAAATAGCAAAATCTATGCTTTTCTTATCACGATGAGAGAAATCGAAAAATGCAAATAATATTCTATAATTAAAAATTATAAACAATTGACTCAATTGAAATTCTGCATTAGTGCGATCTTATAGATTGGGAAAAAATAATTTCTTTAATTAACAATTATATTTCATGAAAATTTTCAATTCAATTCGCAATGCATATTTACCAAATAATCATCAGACTGACTTGGCATTGGCAACCTATGATGTATGAGTATTGACTGGACTTTCGAATATCATATTAATGAAAGTATGAATTATTCAGTCATACGATTAGAAATCACAAATTATTACGAAGTAATTCTGTTACTGGAACAAAAATTAAATTACCCTTTTGAATAAATTAAACGGATAAATAACGAACGCCAATGTACTATGCCGAATCTATTTATTGAAATATCATTGTCTCTGATGCATTATCGTAATAACAAATTTTTATGACAACGGTCTTATTTAATAAAAAATCATTTATTTGCATTATTATGACAATCAGCCGGCATTTACATAAGTTTACTGAAATAAATGATATTTCGGCATTCGTGCCACTATCGATGAAAAACCTTCCGTGAAATGAATGTCCATCAACAGGTTAACCAATAATACTGAATTTCATCCGCACTTCTAACGAATGATCTTACTCGTTGTAAGTACATTTACAGATGTTCGTGCAAGCCTTTCGTCTACGTGAAATAATTCCCTCGAATTGCCAGTACTCTTAATCAGAGTGGCCGCGTTATTATCGCATATTCACGCATATGATTTATTCAGTTGCGTAAGAACAACGAGGACAAGTTTCGTTAAAATCGGTATCCATCTTTCTCCTTCCCCTCCCCTCCCCCCACCTATACCCCATTCCCCCTTATCGTCGTTTGTCTCGAATCTTATTTGCCGAGCGCCAGTACAAAAACTCATTGCTAAAAGTTAGTTGGGATGTGATACTCCGGAAAAGAGCGACAGGGTGTCAGTGCACAAAAAATACTTGGCTCCAGACGAGGCATCAAAGTTTTTACTTGGACGCATGCATATATGCAGATTTATGCGTTGCTCCTTGAACGGCTGAAGCAGAGCGAGCGAGAATTGAATCGGACAGGAGGGAGCGAGGAGGACAGAGACTAGGCGAGACTTTTCCGTCGGGCTCGTTCCCACGTGAGACACAGGACACGCGAGACTAAACCCCTTTCACCCTCTCTCTCTCTCACTCTCTCTCTCTCTCCGAATCCTCTGTCTCCTCTCCGCCCCATCGACGCGCGGCCCCTACCAAAGCTGCGCAGGTGTACGTGTACGCTCGCGCACACGTACACGCACACCTGCATTACACTCTCGGGAAAAATGGGGAATTTAAATTTTTCACCGTCAGACCGACGAATATGAACGAGCGTCGCTATATTTATAAATCACAACAGGATGTTTTGAGCCGTAATAACGCCTGCGTGCGCAATAAAGAACCTGGGCTTGAATATTGTTGACTGCAATCTGTTACCTTCGCTTATTCAAATTATAATTAAATTTCGCGTTGCTTTGAAAAACCTATCATATTCCCTCATAAATTTCGTTTGTTTTGGCCTCTCCACGTTAGTGATATTAATCACGGAGCGTCGAGTGTTATAAACAAGCCGGCTGCCTCGTCACGAATAAAGGATTAAATGGCTAAAGAGGCGGCCGATCAATCATTGGAGGCCAGCCGAACGTCATCGACAGATAATCTCAACTCCATATACCTGTCCTTCTCAGACTCGCGCCTCGGCATTTCTTTTCCGCCTACTTTCTTATATCTTGGCTTTCAGGACACGTTTACACGGCGGTATAAAATCAATTCGGAATTCGCAATTTCACTGCACCACCAACTAGACGACGATTGTGTACGCTCGAAAGATTAATTCCCAAAGTAATGCAATTATGCCGTACTTTTGCGTAAAAATTAATATCCCAACGCACAGTGAAGCACTCTCTTTTCAAACATGCGTCTGATTATGTTGACGCAATACGCTTACGTGGCACTCTATCGGATTAATTAATGTTGCACTTAAGCAAGATGACAATAACGATAACAATAACAACAATGATAACGATAACGATAACGACAATGATAACGACAATGATAATGATATTAACAACGATGATGTTATTGATAATGATAACGATATTGATAATGATAACGATAACGACAATGATATTAACAACGATGATGTTATTGATAATGATAACGATATTGATAATGATAATGATTACGACAATGATAACGATAATGATAATGGTCACGGAAATAATAATAATAATAATGATGATGATGATGATGTTATTGATAATGATAACGATAACGACAATGACAACGATAATGATGATGTTCACGGAAATAATGATGATGATGATGATGATGATGATGATGATGATGATGATGATGATGGCAATATTAATAATCATAACAACAGCAGCAGCAGCAGCAGCAGCAGCAGCACAATGACTTTATTACTTATGCATGAACTGAAAACGTCGAGTATGATATTTGAACAGGGTGTGTTTTAAAAGGTAAATATGTAAAACTGACTGTATAATGCTTAAGTGAAAATTTAATAAAAACGATTGCCTGCTCAAGTCCTAATAGAAATTGATAGGAATTATAATTTTATGGCATTTATTTGCAGCTTTGAAATAAATCTGATTATTTTAATATTTGTAATTATGTAAAGTGTACATGGATTTGAAGCAGTGTCATTCCTATCGAGATTCGTTTGTTAAAATTCAAGGTTCGTAGAGTAGATTTCGACTGAATTATGCATCTAATAATTCCTTATCAGCGTAATTAAATGTACCAGTTACTTACAGTGTGCATCATCGATTTAATTTAATGATTTAAATTAATGAATTTTATAATTGCCCGCTCCGCTGAAAATACAACTACTCGATTTCATCGTGTTCGTGTGGTTCGCGCATTCTATAAATTTATATTGAGCAACAGATCTAATGAAGGAGAAGCTTTAATTCAATATAAATATAAAATTGTAAATGCAATATCGAGAATCAGAGGAAGCTTGTATTTTCATTGCAAGCATTGGTACTTCGAAATAGTATGAAATTAGTTTTATGAGGCAGTCATATTACTGGAAGTAAGCTCAGCAAACTTTATTAACCAAACAAAACAAATTTAAAACTCCGACGAATGGATTAATTTTACAAAAGTAAATAGTTTTCAATACTATTACCTATGCAATCTCCTCCGAGTAAACTTTTTCGAAACGCTCGCGATGGAAATCGCGTCACATGTACGAAAGAGACGGGACATACGTATCGGATTTCCATTGAAAGCAGTTTCTCATCCTCATCGTCGTGGTCTTCGCGAGAAGTGCAAGTCTGTAAAAGCTCAAAAGCTGAAAAAGCTTTTGGTCGCTGGCGCTTGAATAAAAGTTTTCCTGCTAGCTTAAGCTTCCATTTTTCTTACCCTCCTCAGCTCTTCCCGTAGCTTCATCTTTTTTCCACTAGAGACTTCTATTTGTCAATCGGTTTAAATTCATTTCCCCCCTCCTCTTCCACGAATGCACGAGGAATACATTTGGGCTACCAGAATTTAACCTTACCCCCATCTGAAAAGCTCGAGGAAATTGTATGGGAGTTTTAAAATGTTAGTTAACAGGTTACTTACCATTGGCATTCCAGTAATTGGTATATGACTGTGGCATTTCCATTAGTGCTGCCACGAAACTCGAATGCAAAAGGAGAGAATCATATTGGCCGGAATAAATTTTAACCAAACAATGCTCCTTAAATTTCATTTCTTTATACTAATACGTTTAGAATGTTATTTCAAAAGATTAAAACAATTACGTGATTGAATAGAGATGTATCGTGTAAAGGAAAAGTGTCTACAAACTGAAGCAATTGAAGCTTGAACTTTTCAATTTAAGTGACTTGTATTATTTATAGTTGCGTCATGGTACAATTGTGTATATTACTATTACATGTGGTAACCTCACAATTCTTGGATTTCGCTTCGCATAAGTAATGGAAATTATTATACAGTCAGGCTTTGATAATGAGAAGCTTAGATTCGTTCGGTCCAAAATATAATTTTTCTCAATGTGATATGTGAAATAATAAACTCTTGGGAGCAAAATATTGAAAAAAAGCTCGTCCTTTAGTTCTCCAGCCTGACTTTTATCACTTACATCAATGCTTGCGTATTCCATCATCGTGTCGTTTCAGCCGCCATTCGTTATCTTTTCCATCTTCCCGTCGAGTGAAAACGAAGCGATGTCCTTCTCTCTCTCTCTCTATCTATCTCTCCTACCCCCTTTCACGATCCTTTTTCCTTTATTTCCATACGTTCGTCCTTATTCAGTTGCGAAGCTTTCCACGGTTTCCTTGAGCTTGCAGACTCGTCGCACTTTCCGAGTACACAAAGAGAGATAGATAGACAGAGAGAGAGAGATGGAGAGAGAGAGAGAGAGACGGAGAGATAAAGAGAGCGACAAAGAGGGAGCAGCGGAAGAGAACGGGAATATAATAAACTTTCGCGTATACGGGGATATAATATGTATTAGTGTATGCTTTCGCACGGCCACGTACTTTTTTCTCCCTACGTGTGTGTCAAGAATATACGCTTTTATTGATCGCGAATGAATATGCGAGATGCCAGAGATATACGGAAAGTGCTGCTGCTCATCCTCTACTCTGTCTCCTTTTTCGGTGAGTTGCATGCTTTATTTTTTTGCCTTTTTCCACGCACTCGTCGGGTGAACAAACGAATTCTCCTCTCTCTCTCTCTCTCTCTCTCTCTCTCTCTCTCTCTCTTTACCAGTCCCTATCTCTCTGTTTGCATTCATTCTTCAAATCTGAAGGATTTTCTTTTTTAAAAGCATTCGAAATATTTTTACGAATAAGATGCATAGACAAGACTTTGCCAAAAGTATTTTTATCGAAAAGTAATGGAATGACGGATTATGTTTTTCCGCAAATTGTTAATGCCGCTTTCAGTTTCCAGTTGTTCGTGGAATCTGCGATATTTCAGGACGCTCGTGAAATATACTGGCAAGCATAGCCGCTCCCTCGAAAGTTTAAATAATAACACGCGAACGAAGAAACAAGATATCAGCTAATTTTTATAAAGAAATTATCGAATTTTCGCCCTCCTCCTCTACAACTGCTGATCAATCGAAATCCAGTTGCAATTGTGATTAATATTAATTCGCGTTCCAGAGTCGATGTTGTCATAAGACACTCCAAATTGTGCTATTTGAGCGAGTAATCATGACAGCGAGCAAATGCAGCCAAAGAGGCTACGCTATTTTTGCTTTCGTTGGGTTAAATTTATTTGCACGCTCTTATGAAACGTTTAAATGTCTTTTAATATTAAGGAGACGCGATTATCATTCGTAGTGCATAGTGGCAAGGATACTAGATACAAAAGGGTCATAGTGTAGGTAAATTGTGCAGGGATTCGAGCAATAATCTATTGGCAGGTCTATAAATTAATGTCGAGATGGACAGATACGAGGGACAGAGGAATTAGTAAGCCAATAATGAATTCAGTTCTTCGGAGAGTTGAAAGAAATGTTTTAATCTGGGCAGATATGAGTGGTGCGTTAGCTGAAAATTGGCCCAAAGTTATCCAGCGACAGAGCCTCTGAAATTGAAAATGTTGCGTGGCGAGTCGACGGGAGCCGAGAAAGGCTTAAATTTTGAGCCACCCACTCTGAAATCCCGAAATTCCCCGACTAAAAAAGTTTTAAATTAATCCTTTAAATTCCTGTAATTTAAGAGTTCGACATGGGGGAGGGGGGAGGGCACGAGAAAAAGTTTCTAAAGAAAGCCGAGCATTGGAAATATAAATGTCAATTGTCCGTACTAAGTAAGGCGCGATTCACCGGATCTACCTTACATCTACGGGAGTTGCAATTAATTTTTCCACCTTAAGAGACGAGGTAAGCAAACAACATATAGTTTGAGAAGGAGTACCACCGGCTACTTTGGACCAATTGCCTTAATAAGTAAAGCGCGATAGTTTATTACATTAATGGTAAAGCTGATTGGCTGATTTGCCCATCAAAGTGAAGAGGTCGAGTAGGCCGAAATATTATTGGGCAGAGTGCTTTCTCAGTATTCAAGAAGGAGAGAAGGAAGTGGAGGTAGAGGTGGTAGGACGAGCTGCTTCTGTCGGCCTCGAATATCCACTCGCACGGCCATCCACGACCTCAGGATCCTCGACGCTTGAACGGCGATGTAGTAGCGCAGCAGGAGCAAGGATGGCGACTCGCTGTCGTTAATAAAGTCAAAAGCCTCGGCGAAGACGCACCGAGAGCCTCGGGGGGGCGTCGGGGACTTTGGCGGCGCATGTGTCTAGCGGGCGGCGTCGCGACGCCGCCCGCGGATCGATGCGCCTCTGCCGTGCGCGCGGGGCCGCGCTTCAACATGGCAGCGCGCACTTGGGACGCGCGAGGAGAGACTCGGGGACGCCGAGGTCTGGTCCTTAATAACAATGGCGAGAGCTCGGCTCCGGTGACGATGCTTCCCTCCAGGTCTCCGCCCCCTCCTTCTTATCGCACTCCTCTGCTTTACTTAGCCGGGCCCGCTCGCTTCTATCATCGGGCATTAGCGAGTGGCCGGATTCTCGCTCGACCCGACGCTTCCTTGGCGGATGCTGGGGGTGGGTTTGGATGGCCGAGTGGTTGGTAATGTCGGGCTGTGCATCGGTGGGTAATTAGGAGGGCTCCCATTGATATGTCGCTGATTGGAATTTGGCGAGCGATCGGCTCAATGTCAAACGCGATTCCTCGTCTTTTAAAAGAATCGCCGGCTCACTTTGAGTGTTGCAATGGACGTGTGGTGGGCAGATGGGGAGCAATGGATTGCAAGAGAGTCACTGGTTTCGTGGGCAGTGGGCGGATGTCGTGGAGATTGTCAGTAGGGCCGAGTCGAATTTTCTTTTGGCATGGATGGGACGGCATTTTCAGTTATAAAGCGCGTAATGTGTACTTGTTGGGATGAAAAGGGACGGGAATAATAATAATTCCGTGGAAGGCTTGGAAGGCGCGCGTCTCGTTCCTTATGTTCGTTGATAATATATATCGCGGCATTTAAATTAGCAAACACGCTTGTTTGTTCCGAATAATTGAATCTTCAAATTTTATCGTTTTACGATGCTTAGCAGCAGCCCGTGTGAAAATTTATAGGTGAAAATCGATCGTGATATCGGAGCTAAATTATTTGAACAGCTTAAGGATATGATTTGGTAATTTCATTTGCAGAGGGCTCGAGTAATTGGAGTAAAGAAAAAAAAATTATGAATAAATTCGTAAATTTAATGTAAATAACATTTTAAGACGGCAATGTTAAACGATAAGATAAATTTGTTCTAATTTAAAATAGTCTGTACAATGAATGCAGTGCTTGCAGCTTGCAGCTTGAGGAACATTCAAGTTAAGCTTAAGTTAAATATGAGAGTTTTGCAGCGTTAATTAGTCGAGATATTTTGTTATGCTTTTTAGTATACTTTCAGACTTAAGTGAGCAAGTAATGTTCAATAATCCATGTACGGGATTACCTATGAGCTTTAAGTTTTTCATCAATTTGAAATCAAAGGTCAGGTGCATAAATGAAGTAAGAAATTGTCATTCCTGGCAATTGGTTTATTCATCCGTTGTTCGTGAGTTGAAAATATCGCTGCTTGGAAATGTCAATAAGTGTTTGTACGTGTCGTGTAATGATAAACTCGTGGCACTATTGTGGATAAGCATTTAAAATGGCAATAAAGTGAGCAAATGCAAAAGTATCGTCGCAGCTTTCGTTCTTCGTGACATATCGAGGAGAGTGTTTAGAGTTACGCGGCCAACTATTTCCAATCGCCTAAAATTGTTCGACAATTGATAATTTAGTTAAAGGAATTACAAGGGGAACCCAATTACGCCGCACTAATCTCCTTTCTCTTGCAATTTCTTGCATTTCTGAGCTTCGCCGAGGACAAACTTCCCATCCTCTTCGCCGCCATCCCGACCGTATCCCCGCTAATGGGGAAGATGAAAAATCTGCAAGGCAGCAGCATTCCCTTGCGAATTATCGTCTGAAATACTGATTCCATTACATGTCATCATTCGTGCTATTTTCTGCGTCTGGCGGACGAGGCGGAACCAAACATTAATTTAATAATACTAATGAGGTTTTATCGCGGTAGGACTTTGGATTTATTGGAATTTTCGTTGTAGCATTCATTGACTGACGTCATATTCTTAGGACGAACGATCACTTGCTTTAGCGAGGCTTGAAAATTTTTGTAGCGCCGATGATTTTTATTATGGCCAATTGTTATTCAAGCGGGATGATATTTTTAGGCGCGAATTATTTATTGCCGTTGCACACGGATTGTTGGACATTGTTGTTAAATTCAGTCGGAACTCAGTGAACTAGTAGCCGTCGAGCGATCGGGTTATGCCAAGCATTCTAGCACTTCAACCAATGAATTCGCCTATTAATTAATTACCTTAGCTATTCACGTAAACCGGTCGCGCTCACATTTGCAGTATCCCCGCCATCCGCCACTTTATTGTTCATCCGACTTAACAAAATTAATACGAGACGCAATAATCGCTTTAGAAATTCCTTTCGGCGAGCACAAAGAGAAGCGAGCGAAAAAGAAATAATAAAGCGAGAACAGGAGCAAAAAGAAGGGAAAGAAAACATTGATTGTTTCAGCGCTCTATGGTAGCTACGTCGTTTCAGGGGGCGGACCGTTGACATTTGCAAAACTCGTTTGATTTAATTTACGTGCATGCACCAACTACAGCGGCTACCCTCTTTCCCCTCCCCTCTCCCATCCCCAGAAACCACCTCTCTCTCTCCTCCTCCCTCCCCCCCGGGCCGCCGCCCCATTCCAAAGTGCTCCCGTACATTTATACAATTTGCGTTCCCACTGCGTTTTAAGTTTCCATTGTGCAGTTATTAATGAGTACGTCCGACCACTTCATTCATTGCCGAAGCGTCGATGCCTAAATATTACGTGTCCCAATCATTTCCATCCTCTACCTGCTCCAAGCGATTCTGCACATCCTGCATACCAGCAGTCGGCCAAAGGGCCGCGTAAAGGGCCGCGTAAAGGGCCGTGTAAAGGGCCGTGTTAAGGAGCGTGTGGAGGAAGGTGGCAGAAAGGAACGGGCAGAAGAAGCAGCCATGATAGGTGATAAAGGGGACAAATGTCGGGGAAGGATTTGAGAATTTTGAGCGCGCATTTTGCAAATTCATAAGTATCGCCAGGGGCAAAAGACAATGATTTTCATTCTTCGAATTGATGCCGCGGAGGGTGATATATGCTTAATGTAGTGTATGATATAGAAGGAGCCCGGAAAATCCAAGTGACAGACACGAGTGTAGGGGAAGGGAGAGAGAGAGAGGCGGCAACTGATGGACGGATGGGGGCAGGGGAGGGAGAAGAGCTTCGCAGCTTGACATCTGCTCCGGTAGGACAAATAATCATCGGAAAAATAATAACTGTTTTTATAAGGGAGAAATACGTTAATGTTTCATAAGCGAGGACATTAAATATGGAACGTAGATGCGAATGAAATAGCAGAGCGATAAGGAAAGCCTAATTATTCATAAATACCCTGTAGTATGTAACATTTCACAACTACTGTATACTTTATGTAAATGTATTCATATTGAATATAATATAATGCATGTCAATGAAAAAAATAAAAAATAAAAAACACAAACATACACGGACATTGAGTTATTTTATACATCGCTTTCTCCATTCTCTTATGATTCCTTTAATTGTATCCTTATTGTTTACTATCATTGCCTTTAAACATTATATGCTTCGTAATTGTTATTGAATATTTTGACTGGCAGTGTGATCAGTACCAATGATTATAGCCTCGAGCACAAGCTGTCATTAATTTCTTATTGATAAAATATTCCTGCAAATCTTCCTAACCTGACTTTCACGTATATACAAATTCCATTTGCATTACATTAGAAGTCTCCTTATTGGCAATTATCGAAGCAGGTTACATTACACATTACACCACATTGCATTATTTAACGGCGCGAAATAGAACTTCGTGGCCGTTCGTCGAGAGATATAGAAATACTTATTTCGACTAATAAGCCCCGCTGAAATGTTGTAAATGCCATTGTGTAATTCGAAGGCATAAGCAGTAAATTCAAATTTCACAGAGCACGCATCTCCAGAAGTAGATACGCGAGATTTCGATTTATCTCAATGACTAGGCATTAAAAGTCCAAGTAAATTGGTTCAAAATCCAATTCTACCGAAGCCACAATAAATCGTTTAAGAGTGATTTAACGCTATTGCTATCGAATACGTGACGTACCTCCTAACGTCGATATTAAGGCCTTGGACTCGTATTGGGGAGAGGAGGCCGAGCTGAGAATCACTGGCGATGTTAAGACAGTTTCCTGAAGCGCGGCTTCCCCTGCAGGTAAAGAGGAGTAGCGGCGCGGGAGTTTCCCGCGCGCGCCATCTATAAGCGACCCCTTCAAGTCCAATGACAGAGTGTCGGTAAAAGTTTTTCAAAAAGGTCAGATTTTTTCGAAACAATATCGTTGGAAAATTTTTTCTTTCTTTTTTAATCGCTCATTATTGTATGTGAATTATAAAAGAGTTGAGCTTGTTTTAAGTAATTCCAGGCATTTGGAATTTGCAATTTTCTAATCGTGAATTTGTTTACAAGCTTATTTATTTTATTATGAAATCTTTGTTAATCAATTGTTTAATCTGTCGGCCATAAAAATGTCAACATCTTTTCTATAAAGCGAATGAGAAAACATTTGACCCCAACGTCACTATATATACAACCGCCCAAATTCTCTTATTTATTTCCTATTCTCATAAATACTGTCGTTTTCAGCCTCAACATAACAAGACAAATTATATGACTAAATTATCGAATTTTACTATAATAAAAAAAAATAATTATCATTCGATTCAATCATACTGAGACTAAAAAAAAGCTCAAAAGCTGCTACAGACAATGCAACAATACCAAACAATACAGACAATTGGCAATTAAATGTAAATAGTTAAAATTTATAAATTATATAATCAAAGACTCACATTAAAATCCAATTAATCAAGGCTTCCAAGTGAATATTATTATACGATTTATTAGTAGTAGTAAATCTTATTGTACGTTCTTTTTTATTATTATCATATAATCATAAGATATGATTAATTTTTGTCCAAAACTCTATCATTATAAATTATTTATAATTAATTTTATTATAATGAACAAAAATCACTATTCCATTTGCACCTATGAATTATATTTATTAGCAAAAAACAGGTAAATATTTTTAGTTCAAATGTGCAGAATTTTTAATTTATGATGTTTATTAAAATTGTTAATCACAATAATTACATTACAATAATCAATAAAGTATAAATACTTACTTGTGCTGATGTATTTAAACATCAAGACTTTGATGATTTTATTATTGATGAAAGAAGCTCTAAATACCTTAAATCAATTATTTCATAAAACAAGTTTCCTCGACATTATTTATTTATTCGTTAGATATAACATAAATCGTCATTTACAAAAATATATTTATTAGATTTATTTGTATTAAATGAATTGGAATATTTTATTTCAAATATATTGTGTTTTTGATTTATAAACTATGAAATCACTTATTTGAGCAGCTTAGTGAATGTTTTCCAATAATGTACGCAAAAATTTATCAAATTTGTAAACAGATTGAATAATTATTTTAAATTGAAAAGGAAGATATTCAATTTAAATAAATTTCTTTTGCTCGATTTTATCTTTTTAATAAAATGTAAAATATTTTGACAAGTTGAAAAACAATTATTAAAATTAAATGCTTATAATTAATTTACATTTGATCTTTTTTACATTTATTATATATATATATATATATACGCGCATTTATCTGAAAATAATTATTTCAATTTATATATTATTATTCATGATAAAATATTATTATTTTCTAAGCTATTGCTATTTGATAGAATGTAAAAAAAAAAGTTATTGCTTTGTCTTAGATTATTTGTATTTTATGAATTAGTGTTCGAAAAAGTAATGATTAGTATTAGAGTTTGATATATTCGATTAATTATTTTTTAATCTGTGAATATAGATTCGTAGTTTTTAATGATTATCGTAACTGTCCATTGGATAGTAATTTTCGAGACAAAATCACGATCTAAGCGGATAAATACAATATATCAAAATAATAATGTAGGAATTTAATTTTCCTATATACAAAACTTTTTCATTTTCTTCTAAATAACTTGGACTATTAAGATCGTTTCAGTCAATGTCTTAACCAAAAATTTCTTATCCCAATCGTCGAACAAAGCGTGTAATAATTTTTATATCTATTTTTCGCACAAGTTTTGTTCAATTGTAATATTTATTTAAATCAATGCATTTGTAATTGAGTAAGTAATTAGGTCGATAGGAAATGTACGAAAGGTCATACTACTCTTATTATATCTTACGTTAAGAAATTCACAGCATTAAGTATTGAGTTGTAAATTGATTTATTATTTTTAAATTGTCATTTCGTCCATTCGTGGCTACAGTGCTGCAAATACGACTTTTTATGCGAAAAGAAAAATGAAATATAAAAAAGTGAATTTGGTCCAAGCGAATTAGGAGCATCAATTGCAGATATCCTGCGGATGATTTAAAAATATTGACGTGGTTACCGCAAATGTGTACACAGGCCATTTGTTCTGTTTGAAGTCGGAGGGAAAAAAGGAAACATTGGCCTACATGTAGAGTCAGTGATATAGCGATAGATATTGAATTGCAGCTGTACGTGTCTACCCTTCGTATTGGGGTTCGATTGCCAATAACCCAGTTCGATATTCAATAATAATCGACGTTTAACCTGTCCCTCGCAGCAGGTAGTCGACACACGAGCAGGTATCGCTTTTCTATAGGCAGCAGGTAAAAAAGAAGCAGGAAGTCAATGGCGAGATCATCCATTCTGTCACTTACGGAAGTCATTGATCGGCTAACCCCAAAGATAATTTACATAACACAAGTCTTTAAGAGAATCCCCCCCCCCTTTTATCCACGACCAATTTATAACAAACATTCATAAAAATAATCGACTTCTTCCTCGTTGTACTTGTCCTTAATAGTGTCATTAGAGTAATGAGAGAATATGCTAAATCTTAAAATAAAATCCGAACGTGCATTATAAATGAGAGATTTCTATAAAAAAAAATGCGCTTTTTGGGAGAAAAAATAATAAAGCAAGTAGATTGAAATCAAAATTTTATGGAAAATACAGTCTTATCGAAGCATTTTCTATAAAATTAAAAAGTTTTAATGGGAGGAGGCTTTGAGCGAAAATTCTCTCCACATAATCCATTGATAATTGTTAGTATTAATGCAGCTTCTTTATAGCGATATTTTTTTTATTAATTTCCCTTCGTAGCAACAATCGGAGAGTTAAGAGAGCGAAAGAGAGCGTGGGAGAGAGAGAGAGCGCGTGCGTACGTGAGAAAGTAAGAAAAAGAGAGGATGAGAGTACGGAAAGCGGACGCCATTGCTGGAAGTTAGAAAAAAGCAGACCTGCAAGAGGGTTACACCCCCTACCCGGCAGACGAGGCCACCCCTACTTAAATTTTATTGGAATATAACCCGACAGAGACGCATAACGGTTGGTCTCGGGGAAAAAAGTAAGCGCCCCCGTATTTCCGAGGAGCCTATTAATTTTTAATTGGAAAGATTTTTAATTCAATTGCACTTTACTAGTTTCGAGTGCAAATACTTTCACATTACCTTGCGCTAATTAAATTTTACACATGAGTGGTGATAACGATTCACTGAATTCTCTACGAATCGATTTTGTTGTGTTGTAGTTATAAATTTCCATTCTAATATAAAATCTTAATTACATTGGAACTTTTATGCAGATAAAACGTATAAATACAAACTTTTTTTCACTCAATTTATGTATCGAACGATAATTTCAGTGATTTTAATGCATTTGGATTTATCCCGATATAATTATAATATAATCAAACTGTCGATATGAAGTTATTTCTTAAGAATAAATTTTTTTAAGAAGTAGACAAGATTTCTTCGAATTTACACAGACGTTTCCTTAAAATAACAACTTTTAGGTTGTTGGAAAATATCAACTTATTAATCCTCTATAATTTTAGTCCAGTTTCTTCATTTTCTCAATATTTCCTTTTCATAGTTTTATTCTTTTTCACCTTGTCTATATATATATTTTTTTTTTTTCTACGTTGCGCCATTTATGACATGTCCCTATTTTATTATTTATGATAATTTTACTCTAAAAGTCCAAATTTAATTTGATTTCAATATTTCAGATATTATATTCATTTATACAACAAATATTTTTTAAATTTGCTAAAACAATTTCCAGCGTGACAATTTTCTTCGCTGACACTGCTAAATTTGAATTTCATTAAACGAATTTTTCATATATATAACTCAATTACGTAAAATACTCATTGGCAAATTTTAAATCGCGAACACTTGTATGCAAATCTGCCGGGAAAATTAGTTTGAAGATAAATAACGCGTATTATTAGAGTTTGCTTTTAAAATTCGAGTTAATATATTCAAAATACAATAAAGATATAACGTATAACGCATAAATAAAGAAACAAAAAGTATAACGCGGTTAAGGTATATATAAAAGTATAACGTATTTATCATAAGCTAATTAATATAATGGAAAATTCCAATGTTATTGTATAAGAACAGGTTTGGAATCATAGAAATACTAATCACGTTTAACACGTCGCTGGTTATTAAATTCAAATGCTATTCAAAACTTATTTTCACTTACATTACCATTCAAATATATACTCATCCATGTGCTAATTTATAAATTCTTCCATTATAATGCTTGATAATAGAATTATTAAAAATTAAAATTTGTAAACACCTCATACACATAAATACACTATATGAATATTATTGACAAAATTATAAAAACTAATCAAAGCTCTCAATGATAATTATATTTACAATCATTTTCAGATTGATTAGATACGAAAAATTATTAAAACTTATTTTTATAAAAATAATTTATAAGTTTATAGGTATTTGACGTTTAGATAGAAATTACGTTAATATCGTGTGATTAGTATTTATTTGATAATGTTAATATATATTATTTTATATTATTTTAATTGTTATACATCGCAAGATTTATGAATTAAATATCTGCAAATAAATGACTTGATTTGAATCACAATTTTTTTTATTTCTTAAAAGTTAAATTAATTATTATTTAAGGGACGTTGCATCAAATAATTTGTAACATATTTTTAATAATGTATTGTTAATTTTAAATATCTTAAATTTTATAAGCTTTTCGTATGATTTTGCACCAACAATGATTGAAAATAGGTACGATATTAATAAAAAAGAAAAGAAAAACGAAAAACAAAACGATTAAAAATAATTGAACAAAGGTCACATTAGAAATAAAACATTAATTTCCCGACACTTAAATAATCAAATGTTATATATATATATAACCGATTGTAAATATTATTATTAAAATACTTTATGTATTAATAAATTCAAATATAATTAAATAAATTATGGATATTAATATAATTGCCCATCTAATGTATCATGTCAAATTAATGTCATAGGTTGACTATAAATATACATGACCATAAATTTATGTTTATATAATAATAATATAATCATTTTTACACTATCGTTAATATATGATTAATAAATTTTATTATATATATATTTAATTTTAATATTAGAATTGTAGTTATATTTTATAAAATTTATCTCTCTGTACGGCTTGCAATAAAGCAAAAGATAACACTTAAGCATCATAAATCACGTACAAAATATAATAAAAGAACATAATTTTGCGATAAAAGTCAACCACAAATTTATTGTAACGTGGAGGAACGTCGACGTAGATTGATCAAAATGTCTAGTATACATATATATATATATTTATATATATATGTAGATGTTGATTGCAGGATAGGCAAACAACGCGATCCACTTGAAAAATTAATGGAGATCACAATGTGCATCTATATTTCTTAACTGCAGGGAAAACTAAATGTGTTTCAATGAGGTAGCAATGAGTTTCTTTAGTTTGGAAAGTATAATATAGCCGATGAGATTTGCATGAAATGCAAAAGTAGTATCTATCGCATAAAGTTCATTCGAATTAAGTTGTAATTTATTACATGTAACGTTTGGGCGACGCAAGTAAATAGTTGAATTGGCAAGTTCGTGGAAACTATTTTTATTATGTAATTTATGTGATTTAGTCCCGCTGCTCAAGACCAATGGAACAGACGGAAGGACGTTTTTTTTCACAATTTTGCAAGCAATGCCACAATTCAATGTGCACAAAAACAGAGAGAGAAAATCCTTTCGCTTACAAAGCTTTCATAATTATAAAATTCAAGGCATTACACGAGTGGAGAATGCAGATTGAAATAATCTCCATTCCTAATACGTGGCCGTGCAAAAATGCAACAACCACGTCAAATCCTCGCAATAACGCACGATAATTTAATCGACAGACATTTTAACACTCACACAGATGCGCTCGTGAGTTTTTCAATTTTAAGCGCAATGCTAATGCCGAGCAATGAGAGTAATAATATCTGTCCAACGCAAATGAACAATAAAAAGAAATCATCTGCCCGAGACTTAATTTTCAAAGTTTCTCGTCCATATTGCTTTTTACGGGCTAGAAAAATACTCCGCCTTAAGCATAAAATATTCCTCGACTATTGCGGTTCATCATCTCAATTAGGGCGCAAAATGTATTCCGTATCATTTTTTTCGCTCTCGCGTACGCGTCTCGTCGGAGGGTAGCATTCCGCCGAAAGAGGAGGGCCGAGGAGGATGAGGTGGGGGGCGGTGGTTTGGGGAGGTGGGGGGCGGTGGTTTGGGGGGGGGGGGGGGGTGGAAAGAAGGAAGCTGGAAAATCGTTCGAGCGCAATAAGTCAAATCTTGTTTGGGAGCCGCACAACCTTAGCTCGCGCGGGCTTTTGGCTTTTTCCCGCGAGCGAAGCGGCGAGAGCTCGGGCTCCTCCTCGGCCGACGAAGACGGAGAACCATCCCTCTCTCTCTCCTCATCCTCTCTCTCTTTCTCGCGCGCGCAGAGAGAGAGAGAGAGACTCCCTCTGTAGCTCGTTGGGGCTGTGATGCCGGGCTGGAGAAGGATCCTCCTCATCGACCATATAATTAAAGCGGCTGCTGATTAAAAAAGTTGCCAGGGCCGTAAGATCATTACGGGCGATGCCGGAGTTGCGCGGTGCCTTCGGATAAGGTAGTACTACTACCCTCTTGGCGACGACCAAGACTACGAGCCACGACGACAACGAGGGCTAGATGCGACTTTGGGCGACACGATATCCCAGACACAAGAAGTACCTCGTGCCTCCCCTCGGCGAAATATACAGGCGTAATCCGGTTCTCCATTTCCCTCTCTCCCTCTCTCTCTCTTTTCATTGCAGTAATAGTGGCAGTGGCGACCGTACCTTTTATATATATATTTATATATATATATACACATTTCCTCTCTTTATCCACTACGTGCTTCTTGCCCTTTCGCTCTTTGTTTTTCTCTCAATCCCTCTCCGTCTCTGTGTCGATGCTTCTTTCTTTATTCCCTTCCATTCTTTCTTTCCTCCTTTCGATCTTTCTTCTTTTGCTCTCTGCCTTTCCTACTGCAATAATTATTCCAACGCAATCTATTGTTGCTAGTCCGTCTTGCGGAAATTCGAGACGAGCCAGGAAATAAAACGAACGTAAACTAGAGAGAGAGAGGGGGCGGTGGCGATGGGGGAAGAGGATGGTAGAAAAGATGGTGAAGGGGAAGATTTCGTTTCGCGAACCAAAAGTAGAAAAAAGCTTGAGAATTCGCGGACAAACGAGCCGAGTGGGCTTAGCTCGCTATGCTCCGTCTCTCTTCTTCCTTTCTTTCTTGCTTCGTTTCTTTTTTTTTCTATTCTTTTTTTTCGTCTTCTTATTTAAATCATTAAGAAGAGCCTTTTTCCCAGACCAGATTACGTGTCCTTTTCTCGAGCTCCGCAGTCATACTTTTATCTACTTTATTATTTAGAAGTTCGGTATTTCAATGCTAAAAGACATTAATATAATTGAATGTCCGCTGCATAAAAGGAAGTGTTTCATGATTATTACAATGTGCATGCTGTGTATAAGATACGAGCAGCCATTTGTGCAATGTAAGAGTTTTCATTTTACCTCGAAGGAAGGACTCTATTATCAATGTTACGATAACACTTTATCAATTAGTAACCGGGCGCATGTTTTTATCTCTCACTCTATAAAAATTTATACAAAATGTGTATATTAAAGTGCATCCAAATTTTAATTTAAAATTTATCACCACCACCTTGCTCATTCCACGCACTTCTTACTTATTTAATAAAATAATGTTTCTCGTTTCTTTTCGAGTTTTTTTTTCTTCGAGCATATAAATTGTTAAAATTATTGAAATACATGATATTTAATTTCTTACTGTTTATCGATATGCTTAAGCATGCATGTGTTCGAATAATTTTCAATAATAGTTCTTGGATTAATTATAATATTTAATCATTTGTCAGTCTAAAATTCGTGGGAGAAAAATTCGAACTTGAAATACTTAAAACTGAATAAGCGAGCAATGTTCAATTATTAATAATGATATTATTTGTTATAAACAAATGTAATAATTATAGGTTAGATGATAAGTCATAATAATCCAACCACGGCAGCAATATTGATCTTCTTTGAACATAAAAATTCCTTTTTACTACAATTCGACGAGAAATAAAAATGTTCATATAAGAATACATTAATATGTAATTATATTTAAATTAATTTAAGAAACTTGTGTAGCAGTTGGTTCCACTGTTTCAAAGTGTTTAAATAACTTGATCTAAAAATGAAAAGTTCATGTAATATTTTATTAATCCATTTTATGGCCATCAACATGTATAGAATTCAAAAACGGACGATAATATCGACATTAAATGTATAACTAAAGATTATCATAATTCCATCGGAAAACTTGAATGGAAAACCGAGGAAAGTTATTACTCGGATCTGCATCCCTTAACGGTTAAAATTTTCTTAATTTTAGAAAACCCATGTTTGAACATTCACTCTTCCCTTCCTTCATCAACCACTCTCTCTAGCTCTCTCTCTCTCTCTCTCTCTCTCTCTCTAGCTCTCTCTCTCTCTCTCTCTCTCTCTATCTCTCTATCTTTCTCTCTATCTCACTCCTTTCTCGACGCCGCACACTATCGTTTCGCCCAGTATGAATTTTCCATTACTCATATTCCGCGCGAGATGAAGCGCCATTAAAATGAGGACTAGGCCTGCAAACTTATACACTCCCTGAATAAAAAGAGAAATCCTATTGAGACGAGGAGTATGATGGAGGAATCAGATACTTTTTCACCAAATGAATTATTCGCATCGAGAAATTGCAGTATAAGATAAGTAAAATTGATGGAGCTCAATTCTGTGATGGAAAATTCTTTTATATATATATATATATATATGTACATGAGAATTCGGCGTGCTTGTGTGCAAAGTTACAATCCATTATTTAATTGGCATCTTTTACTCGGGAGCACGAAGAGTAATATATTCAAATAGTAATACAAATATCTAAAACATAATGCGAGGAGTTTGATTCTTTTTATGCGATAGCCGACCTAGTGCTTTGAGAATGTATGATGAAATGTTAAGCAAACAAATTTGAATAGAAGAAATTTTTCACGTAAAATTTCTGTAGCAAAAGGGCCAATTATAATGGAGTATCCAGTAAGATGTTTAGAATGTCAGTGAGCTTATAATTAATTTCAATGAGCATGTGCAATGAGCACATAAGGCACTTCGAATCTTCTCAAGCACACATAAAGACGCGCATAAGGCCTTTCAGTCATGTACATCGCCAATAGGAATTACTTAATGGAGGAAAGCTTGGTCGCGAGCTTTGAAATGCTCGCCTTTCGCGGTCAACATTATCAGCGCTCATTTCATCAACTCCTCGCCTCCCCCTCTCCTCTCCCAAATTATACCTCGCTATATTTTTATTATCTGGCTCGATCGGAGGGCGCGTCCCTTCTCCCGTCGTGGCGATGGAGCGAGACTTTCTTAAAATTCAATATTAGCCGGTAGCGTCCCTTCGCCATCTTTCATGGGCGCTCGTGTGAAGTTTGTGACTGGAGGCAGAGCGCATAGCAACGGGAGTGAGAGGAAGAAGTGAATGCGCGCGTGAAATAAGCGGCGAGCGCCTAAAAGGACGGAGAGCGAGGCTGCGGGAAAAAGTTGGAGAGCGAGAGGAAAAACTTAAATAAAAAGGAGGAGGGGTCGGGAGGCAGTAGTGGATGGAGAATGAGACGGGCATAAATGAAATGCACGCTGAGAAACAATGAAGGGACGATGGGAGAGCGAGGGAGTGCGAGGGAGAAATGACGGCCGGAGGGAGGGAGACGAGGGGGCAAAAGAAAATTGTGTAACGCCGAAGAAAGTCGAGTCGTTCCGTGCTAAGTAGAGATAAAGAAGGAGCTCACTGCGCTCCTGGATTTCGCAAAGCACAGAGGAGAGCGAGCGAGAGAGAGAGAGAGAGAGAGAGAGAGAGAGAGAGGGCGACAGAGGGAAAGGGAGAAGGCGTATTAAGGTTTACGCGGTGTTTCGTCGAGGCGGGGGCAGGAGCAGCCGCCATCTAGCCCTTCTCTCTCTCTCTCTCGCTCTCTCTCTTTCGTTCTTTCTATCCGCACTCGACACTGGCGCGGAACCACCCTTCGCTCCGACGGTGACGCGGGGGTTGCGAAAATGAGAGAAAGAGAGAGAGAGGGAGCGCGGGAGCGGAGCGTTACCATGGCGATTCTTTTGCTTGACAGGTGGCGAGTCTGGTACGAAGAGCGAGGAGCCGGGCACGCGAACCAATCGCGCACGGCGAAAAAATATTCAATCACGTGTCAAGTACTCGAGGGGGTTGGCGGCGTTGGCGGAAAGCGAGGGGACTGGGGGAGAGGGAAAGGAGAGCCGGGAGCGAGCAGGGCGAGCGCAAGGGATGGCGGCGGCTCTCGTTCGCTCGCTAACTCTCGTTTTCTTTTTCTCTTTCTGACGTGCTTCGCGCATCAGCGACGGCGGCGGCTCTCCTCCGCACAGTCGAAGGGGGTTCGAGGCTCCTGAGTCCGGCCCCCGCCCACTCCCCCACTCGCCTCTCCTTCCCTCCTCTCTCCCGCTCTCTCTCTCTCACTCCCGCTCTCTCTCTCACTCCCGCTCTCTCTCTCCCGCTCTCTCACTCTCCCGCTCTCTCACTCTCCCGCTCTCTCACTTTCCCGCTCTCTCACTCTCCCGTTCTCTCACTCTCCCGCTCTCTCTCCCGCTCTATCTATCTGTCTATCTGTCTATCTCTCTATCTATCTCGACTCTTTGGGAGCTTACGTTGTGTCGGCGGAGAGACCCACTCGATGCGAGAATAATAAAATTCCCGGGATTACATATTCAAAATCAATGGCCGAACAAAGGGGGTGGCTCCCGAAGGAAGATAGATAGATTGAGAGAGAGAGAGAGAAGGCGAGGGTGGAGAGTAAAAAGAAATGTCACGAGAAGCCGACATTTTATCCAGCAATCGCTTCGTGGCTTCTCTTTTGCTTTACTTGTCATTTTCTCTTGATTTTCTATTTTACTATTTATTGTTTTTTCTTCAATTTTATTCTTCGTTTGTACACATTCATCATCGATGCTTGTCGGTATCACTTTTGACTTACAACTTTATCGTAAAAATGCTAGTTCGTCCATTTGAAACGTAGCCGAAAGTAATTTTGAACAATCTTGAATTATAATATAGCTGAGACCATATTAATTGTGTTCTTTAAACAATTTTCACGGATAAGTTAATAGCTTTGATATTATTTTTGTTTTTTTCTGTGTTCAGGACTATTCAGTAATACAAGTTTACCAATTAGCTGAAAATCTATGAAACGAGATGTAGTAAGTTCGCTTAAATATAAATCTTAAGGAGCGATATTAGAAAAAGCTGCGACTCTGTGGCGTAGCGCACTTTCATCGAATTATAAATTACAATCCCGACAAATGCCATGAATAATAAACGATAACAAGGTGTAGTAAAAAGTCACTTTTACGACGGTTACATTTTTTATTTACAGCGGTGTATGGGATGCATTTGACGAGTTGACAAAATGAAATGTTCCCCAGCTCGGAAGCAGGATGCGTAAGTAGAAAATTTAACGAGCATGATTTTTAAGTGATAATAAGCCCGGCCGTTACCTCGTCTACTTATTGCAATATATTCGCTTGCAGGCGGTAGAATTGAAAGAGATTGAAAGAAAGAAAGAAAGAAAGAATCGAAAAAACAACGTTGTAGAGTAGAGTAGTACATTATCGTCGAAATTATGCTTTCAAACGGGAATTCGTAACATCCCTTCGTAATAGGTGTGCGAGGACGCGTAGGTTAAAGCCAAAATGACGGTCAATGTACGTGGTCATTAGTGCTTTAACCGATGGTTTATCGCGATGAGAGCCGCGGTGGCGACGTTTAGCCGTCGTGAAAGTAAAGAATGTGGAGTAATATTACGTCGCTACCTCTTTCCACAATCAATCCACTCTAATGCGAGAGTAGTGACGAGGAGGGAATTATAGAGGCCAATTAGGATAGGAGTCGCGTAGAGCGAGTCAATTGTGCGATTTTTTGTTTCGTCGCAGTGGCGAGAGAAAGCAAGTAAGAGAGAGCGGAGGAAAGTGAAGCTCGTAATGAATCCAAGACTCGGCATGGGCTCATTAATCACAGTCTACTTAATAATGATATAAGCCCTCTAAGGCGTCGTGGAGGTATTTTCAATTATTAGCCGTTTAGGGCCGTTTGTTATACAAGCAATTTAACGAGAATGAGTTGGCTGGGGCAAATGGCGCGGGCAGGCGGTTGCCGGTCGAGGGGAGCGCGCGAGCTCCGGGGATGAAGGAAGAGCGCGAGGTCGCTTTTATGGATCGCGGAGGATCGGGCGGGATAATTTCACGGGCGATCGGCCGAGGAATACGCCCCGGAGATACTTTGGCCGAGAGTTAATCAGCGGTCTAATTGACTCGACAAACGGCCGATGAGATTAATGGCGGCCGCCGCTTAGATTATTCGATGCCCGCCCTTCCCGTCTCCTCCTCCAGCTCGCGACTTCCTGGCCACGGATACCCGACGGCGACGAGGACAGTTCTTTGGACAAGGATCACGCGAGGAACCTTAATGTCTCCCGTTCACGGCCAACCAGCTCCCACGACGCTTCATCCCGACGCTTCATCATCGAGTGCTCAAGGATGCTTTGCCCAACTCCCTGGCGTTTCCGCCTCTTTTCCTGTTGGCCGCAGACTGATGTTTACGCGAGTCGAGAGAGGTTATACGGAGCACTGCCACGTGTCCCCGAGTGTGTGTGGGGTGGGGCTGGGGGTGGAGGCAAGACACGTACTTCATCGATTTTAGCATTTGCGGGGCTTTCGCGCGATTGTAATTAAATTGTTAAAGCTCCACATAGAGCATTGGATAATCGATACTTGCCATGTTTGCCCGGCAACATCTCTCTCTGCAATCTTCAAATTGTATTATAATAATTGAATTCCCATAATATTGCCATAAAATTGAAACAATTTACCCGATGGAGCAGAGGAAGCACGCGCCATTGGAATCCCGGAATCGATTATTCGCCGTAGTGAGGAAATTTCAACGTTTTCTTTGCAATTCACCAATCAACTCAATGTCGACGTGTGTTAAGGTGCGCCCCTCCCGAGAACTTTTCACTAATTTTCTTCTTTCCAAAAGGTCCTTCCAAAAATTGTAGATGCCAGTGTCAGGTATGGGAACGTCGATCGAACAAACGAATTTACGAATAATCTCGTCAATTATTTCATCAAAATCAACTAACGCAGAATCCAAGTAAGAGGACGAGGAAGAAAACAATTTAAACAAAAACCGAGGTACATGAAAAGCTCAATAGCACACGATAAATTAATATAAATGTTTATTACCTCTGTAAACACGTTCTCTACATCTTTAGCTCTTTTTCTTCGGCGGGGCTACAGTGATTATTATTATTATCTACATTTACAGTGTCTTTACTCCACGAATATTGAAATAAAATATTATGCACTCTATACTGTAATATAATATAATTATATTATAACTATAATATAACTATAATGTAATTAGCGAGGATTGTTTATTGATAAATATTTGCAAAAGCCTTTATTTTTCTGGATTATATTTTTATACAAACACCTTTGGTTTCGCAACTTGCGGCTCGGACATTATTTTCGACCTTATTGTATGTAATCTCGTAATTACCAATTCTATCCAAACAACGATAATAACAACGATGACGACGACAATAATGATAATAATTTATGAGCCAACAGAGGAGCATAATTTGCGAAGCAGCTTCACATACTCAGCCGAGAGTTCGCTGTCAATATTGACATTACGTCACCGAGCCCCCGTGTCTTACATTTATAATTCTCCCCCCTGTACCTCGACTGTACCGAACTCTTTAAGCGTTGCAGCAGTCAATCGTTTGGGCAGCAACTCGTCTACTTACGGCAATAATTAGAGCGCATCGAGTCGACGTGAACAACGAGAAACACCAGATTCGATTCAATAAATATGGAGCACAATGGGAGATGCCGTCG
This sequence comes from Ceratosolen corneri, assembly GCA_030522565.1. NCBI lineage: Eukaryota > Metazoa > Arthropoda > Insecta > Hymenoptera > Agaonidae > Ceratosolen > Ceratosolen corneri. The sequence continues at coordinate 43,546 of JAPYYT010000125.1, read as the reverse complement.
CGCGCATGCGAGGCGCACGCAAGTAACATGGATATGCGGATGGTCGATTTAAAACTGGCCCCTTGAATTTTGCATGAGGAGCGAAAGGGTTACCCTTCCGCACTCGCTCACACGTGGAGGGGACGAGAGAAGGACGTGGACCTCGTCCGGCACAAGAACCTCAGCCTGCCCCTAACCGAAGTCGGCGTCCTTGGTTGAACGCGCCCATTGGACGAGTGTGCGACCTTCTCTCTTCAGCAATCGTAATTAAAAATAATACGGGCACCAAGATTCTGGATGGAGCCCTGTGCGAAAACCCGGCAACCGTCCTGGCCGAATGGCCGCCTCCCTCCCTCCCAACGCTTCCTCCTATCGAGCCACACTCCAACTTACTCCTTCGATTCTTCCTCTCGCTCTTATTGTTTTATTCCAAATAAAGCAGCCAGAGAAGCATTGTTGTGCATCTCAACTTATAGTTTTGAATGTCATTATTTTCATCTACTACTCTCCCCCCGGACTTTTTCTCATTTTTCATCGAGCCTTCGGATATTTCATGGCTAATTTATCGTTTGGCTTCGGTGGCTCTTGGCCCTCTCTCTTCCTGGCATTGTTTTTTGCCGAAAAATGGAGATTTGGTTGAGAAAGATTAATTTATATACAAGTGCAGTGGCGATGAGTTTAGACGCTCTCGGCGGCATTAATAGGACGAAAAATGTGAAAAATTCGGAGGCAAATGCCGAGGCTGAAGCACCCGAACGAGCAGTTTATTTAATAAGTTGCACGCGAGCTTAAGAGTTTAATGAGCACTCTCGCGTCCCAGCTCCTCTCATAAGCTTCTAATTATGTAATTGTAATTGTCTTTAATAATAATTTAATAATAATTTAATAATAATTGTGTTTAATAACTTGTAATTGTTCTCAATATCATCGGCCACCGTCGCCAACCCCACGGCGTGTAAGTAATAATAACTCGGCAATGCACCGAAATGCGAGTGCATAGAGTCGGACAACTGGCACGCGGTGGTAATGTGTGTCGTAGATGCTAAATCAGCGGACGAGAGGACACGGTGAGGCTCTATATCAGGATGTCCTTGGCTCGGGATTTCGTGGCCTTGGGTACGGGGCTGTTCGCCGTAGTTGAGCGTAACAAGCATCGACGACTACTCCGAGGTTAACTTTGGCCCTCTTTGGGCAAAAGCTTGCCAGAAGAGAACTGTAATATACATACACACTGCCTCGCTCCACGAGGATAATTAAATAGACCATAGCTATTTCAATTCCGGAGTGGTAATTCCAATCCCTCATTCCTTCTTGAATACTCAATACAGTTAATATCTTGAGTGACTCGCGAGTCCGAAAGCGACCCTCTTGGTAATAATGCTATTATCGTCTCTTCTTATCTCGACTTCATAATAAGGCTGATTTATTAAATTCGGTGGAACTTAATCCGCTGTTTTTTTTGTTTTCTTTTTTTATATAAAAGAAAGGACGGAAGAGAGAGAGAGAGAGAGAGAGACTTGCAATTGTTTGCTTGGCGAGTAATAAACCTTCGTGTCGTCTAATTATCTTGAATTGGTATCTTTATTTACAAATGAAGCACTAAATTTTGAGTGTACGTTGTGTTAATTGTGCCCGTAATAGAAAATTTTTTACAATACAATAATTCATTATTATTATTATTATTTTTGAGTTCATGCGAGTGTTTGGAAATAAATTTTAGTAAGGGAACATAATGCAGAGGCAAAAAATTGTATCCCAGATTTGCAATTGGTTTTGCATTCAAAGTTTAATGCAGATATAAATAAATGCACGAGAATGTATGTAAAATCTACATATCTGAAATAGACAAAAATTTATATCTAGAAATACTTTTACAAATAGCTTTAATAAGGATTTATTAAATCTTTTAACTGCCGTTTACTTTTAAAAAAGTACACGCACTTTGATAATTCCAAATACATCTTTTCCATCATTGTTACTTACACATTCTGAACATTTCCACGTAATGGCGGAGATCCCTCCCTTAATCTTAGACTTTCGCTTCCTACTTATTCTCGTCATGGCAATGCGTATAAGTCAGCCATTACGTGAGAAGATGTAAAGTCGTGCTTTAAAGGTATTAAATTCATAATGTTTTCATTGTTGAATTAATTTCCCAAACTACAATAATACACTTACTTTCCTTTATACAATCGGCAACTTAATGCCGTCATTGCCTCTAGAAGCGTCAATAAATTTTTCTTTCTTCCCTTTCAACGTCAAATTTCTCATTGCATTTATAACCGCACGATTCATAATAATTTGCCAATACTTTTCGTGCAATTTCATCAAATATTTATAATAATGCGAGCATAATAATTATCAGTAATATTTATTGCACTGTAACACTCGAGCAATGCAATTAATTAAAAACTGTGCGAATTTGAAGTAATACAAATTGCAAGTACTAATTAGTCCATACTTGAAACTATGAAAATACTTTCTTTATCTTTCATCCATTACCGAAAGTCTTATTACGAGGAAATTCCGAGTGCTTACAAATAATGCGAAAATCTAAATTGGCCGGTGAAGTCGGAGGGAAATTAAAGATTAGGCTTAAAGCAGCGAGTTTGATGCTTATTATTTAACGGCCACAAGATGTGCTCGAATGTTTATTAAGAACGTTTAAACAAACTGGTCGAGTATTTCCTCGAATGCCGGTCGCCATAGGCCGAGCTTCCATGCTTGACATGCCAATGGGCAAGAGTGCGAGTGAAAATCTTTGCACGCGCGCCATCAATTGTCGGGGGCATTGGACGAAGGAGGTAGGTAGGAAGGGAGGTAGGAAGGGAGGTAGGGAGGGATTAAGCAAAAATTGCTTAATCTCTGTTTAATGTTTGGTGGGCAAGGTGGGCAAGGTTTTAGGGCTCGGCCGAGTTCAAAGTAAGCAACCAAGCTCCCAAATGGGAAAGACGAGGGGCTTCCGCGGGCAGATCCCGAGTCATCATCAGCGGGGAAGAAGAGGCGAGGTGGGCCGAGAGGGTCCGGCCTCGAGTGGGAGGCCCGGGGACGTGGGGTGGCGGACCCGAGGAAAAATAAATGCGCTGAGGCCCCGGAGATAATCGGGGTCCGCAGCGGGCCAGTAGACAAAAGGCGAAAAAATGATCAGCCCCGGGGGCAGCTGGAGTGGCCGAAGGGGTGGCGAGGAGGGACCGGCCGCGCTTAATAAGCGGGCGAGCATCCGGGGTGCGGTCCGGTCGTCATTGTTTCAGGTCCGCGTCGGTAGAGGCTCGGCGCGCGTAAAGGGTTAAGGGCTTATAGGCGCCGAGGGTTCGCGGGGATTAGGGCGCTGGCGGGGCGGGGGACGGGAGCTGAGGCTGGACCCGGGTAGGAGGCAAAAAATCCCGGGGACGGAATGAGGAGGTGACTTGGCGATGGTCGCGGGAGAGGTTCGGGGGCCCGGGGCAGCTGCAGCACCAACCCCGGGTGCCTCGGCTACCTGGCCTGACCACCACGGGACCGCTGGGCGTCCCCCGGCTGACCGGCATCATCGGCGGCTGCGCCGAGCCCCGCAAGTCGAGTGTACCGAGCCGTAGTATGAGTATTGTGTCTCCCCAGGACGCGATTACTACTCGTGGCTCGAGCGGCACGTCCTCGAGACATCCGCTGCTAATTGTACATTTTATTGTGAGGCGTAGTCTGGGTATGTGCGCGGTCGTTGTTTGGCCAGGGCTGGAGGCTTGGCATTGGGATAAAAATTCATCGTAGCCCGTACTTTGAGTAGTTGTAGGGCAAAGGGAAATGAGAATTGGTGAACGCGACGGGCCTGCGTCTGATATGTGGAAATTTCGTGAAACTCGGCTCAGTTGAGTTGAAATTGCATTCTCGCTATTATTATTATTATGATTGGGGAGTATCCTTAATTATTGAGCACACACTCGCGTTTATTAACGAATCGTGTTGATTTAATAAACCACTTGTATTTCGTACCTATCTTTTCCTCAACTCGAGTTATCTCTCTCTTTTTATACATACATATATATACATGCATATATATATCATTACTAGTGCAGTAGAGTTGAGAGTTGCGAATGTCGAAGAATACACGAAATAATAAGAATAAAGAATAGAAATGTTTATTTTTACGTTTCATACACTCTGTCTAGTCAATAAAGTCCAGAGCCCGTAATTGTTTTCAAGTTCGACAGCTAAGACTGAGCTGGGAGCTCTTAAATAATATAATTTATAAAGAGGGAAAAAGGCGATTAATTGAATCATCCGAAATTCGCTGCTACATCCATCAACAATAATAAATTGCGTTTAAAAATTCCATCAATATTCCAATTAGCTTGATATTTTTGAATATTTCTTTTTACAAGAGAGTGGAATAAGAAAGGCATGTCTAATTTTCTGTCAGACTTTGTTAAGACGTGACGTATTTAGATCCCTTCCGAGCTAAGTACACGCCGGCAATGTAGTCCTTTTCGCTTTTAAATTCACAAACGTTACTTCACTCCCTTCGTTATGTCAAGTTTCTGCATTCATAAAGGACACTCTGTCTCGTCTGCGCGCGCTCTCTCTCTCTCTCTCTCTGCTCTCTCTGTCGTTCATCAGGGTGCGAGTGTTATAGAGGAAAAGTAAATTTTGACGAAAAATTCAACGAACCGAAGACAACCGTCCAATCTCGTAATTCCATTATAAAACAGAGATGACTCGCGCATTTAGTTTTCACTATAGACCTATACATATGATTGCATACATATATAATGTATACGAATGGGAAAGGAGGAGGAGGAGGAGAGATGAGCGGGAAGAGCGAGACAAATCAATACGAAGTATATTGCCTGGAATAAAAATTACAATAGTACTGAGAGGCTATGATGATGGTAATGGTAGAAAGGGCTAGAAAGATATAAGAATTAAGGAGATGCAATATAAGTCGTGGGAGAGCAGAAAAAAAAAGGAGCTGGGAAGACTGGGAGAGAAGGAGCGAGGGGCGTGGAGGAACAAAGGAGAAAAGCTCTGGGTTAAGAGTAAAAAGAAATAAGAAAAAGAAAAAGTGCCGAAAGGGAGGAATTGTATATATATAGACGCAGGCATATATTGCGTGTGCGTGCGCGTGTATGTAGAGAGAGAGAGAGAGAGAGGGAGGGAGAGAATGATCGAGGGCGAATTGTCGAAGCGCTAGTTGAATGGGAATATCGTGCTCGCTAGGCATTCCTCAGAATTACGCGATCTCTCTATCGTTCTCTCTCTCTCTCTCCCGCTCCCTGGGCTCCAATGGGGGCGCGCGCGCGCACGCGCTCACGCGTCTGCCTCTGGCATCATAGAGATGCCGGTGACAATGTCTTGGGAACTGGCTCTCTCTCTCTCTATTATAATACGGGAGTCCCGCGTGGTTGAGTAGAGCGACGTAGTAAGAGAAAAAAACAAGAGCAAAAAAGCAAACGGTGAAATGAGCAGGGCGAGATAAAGGGAGAGATAAGGGTCAGAGATGTAGGAGAGGAGAGGTACGGCGTAGTGGCGAACGGGCCAGTGAGAGATGAGAGGAGAGAAGAGGGTTCGGGCGAGCTGTCAGGGAGCAGGTGGGGGCAAAACGGCCGTGACAAGCGCAAAAAGCCTCATTGTGCGACTGCTCGGATGTGCGATTATTGTCGAGGCCAAATACTTTCTGCCCATGATGAAATTAGTAATTTATTATTGTTCCACGGTTTTTCTTCCGCCCATTGCTTTCTTGACATTACACAACCGAGTATATGCAGCCAGAGGGCGCGCATTGACCCTTCTTCATCCTCTTCGTCCCTCGCAATACAATATTCATGAATATTCGTGGGGCAAGATTTTTGCAAACATTTCTTTATTCATGATAGGCTTATGAGAAAGCGTGCTCGCTCTCTCCCGTTAGAAATGCTGGCCTAATATTGGCCTTCGATAGATGTCATTGTCAATTTACATGCAGCATTGAGACGAAAGTGTTATCTTAATTTCTCAGGATTAATCATATCTCGAGCAACTGTGCTGGTTAAATAGGTTAAAGATTGCGCCGAATGATTAATGATCGTAGCTACCCTCGTTTTTCTACTCGAGTTAACTATTATTAACTACCGTTAAGTTATTTAAAAGACCCGACGCTCAAGAACTCGTAACAGCCTAAAGCTCCTCATACTCGCCTTTTTCCTTCTTTTCTCTCAATGTAATACAAGAGCTCGGCTTATCTCGTAACAATGCAACAATAACATTCTACTTGTACTCGCAATGTTACGTTTTTCTCACTCCTTACATCTTACATTCGCATTCTATTCCTTCGAACAACAAAGTTTTTCCTTATTTTTTCTCATCTCTAGATCCACTAGTTCATTCCAATCATATGTCGCGCAATTATTTTTATACAAGAGTCCAAAGATTACAACTTATTGGTATCTCCCAATAGACAAGTAGATATTTCTTTCTCTTAAGCTTAAACTTAACATCGATTATCAAGCTAGTAATGCACCATACTTTATTAACATCTCCCACGAAAATTGACATTGTCTTGTGCAATTTATCTATGAGCTCCTATAATTACCAATATAATACAAAGTCTTGTACGTGATAATGTTAGAACGTTGCGCTCAAGTTTTGCGAAGGGCGCCTCCATTTCATCGGGACTTTGCAGGAAAAGCCACCAAGTCCTTGTAGGCAGGTGAGTCGAGGGGACAGATCGAGAACTCACGTCGTCCTTCTTCTTCTTATTACCATTATTATTCAGCGTGGCAAGGCACATGCGAAGCGTGGAAAGCGTCGGCTGCTCGTCAGAGCTCCGTAAGAGCGCAAAGTGGCTGGATCTCGCAGGGGCGAAACTCCCCGATTCCTCTCGCATTTGCTGGCGTTAAGGGACGGGAGTTTCTGGGTCCTTTTCCTTAGGACGCGAGCGAGTCGGGCCCATTGTCTTTACATCACCGCGAGCGCGCGAGCTCATTACGAATGCGCGCCGGTTGAGTAGCGTTTAGGGCCAGTCTTGGCGAGGGCCGGCTCAGGAGGACAATGAAAGGAGGAAGGGAGGAAGGGAGGGGAGGGAGAGATAGAGAGATGACATAGAAATGCGTGGCGAGGGGTAAGCGACCAACTCACCTTGACGCCCGGCGTTCACAATACACGTGCTAATGTATGCCGGGAGATGCTGATCTCGCTCTGGTTTTAATATTATTATTGAATTAAGGCAGAGGCATCGCCAAGGCGAAACGGGTTATTAAAATTGTCACGAGACACTTGCGACGATCTCGCGCCCAATAATAGCCCCCGTTGTTGTATCGAGTGAGAGGCTATATTGATTAAAGTCCGGGAATAAAATATTTATGTTCCTGGAGTCGCCGGCTCGGAAGCGCCATTCGCCAGTTTTATTTTACGACGGAGGAAGATCCCGACTCGTGTGAGCCTGCGGAAAGGAAGTTGCGCGACCACTTTTTATGCCCACCGATAGACGCGCAAAATTGAATTAAAAAAAATTACTCTTCTATTTCATGGGAAAGTTGAAAAAAACGAAAAAAATATTAACTTATTAACGGCTCTTACCTCGGGCTCCTACATCATTTATACCTGTTATTTTAATGTTTGTTACGTCGTGCGTTGATTTTATAATGGTTATTTACTTATTTTATACCAAATATCTCAATGAGGGCCACTCGTACGAGAGATTGCGTCGCCGTTTCAACCCAAATGAAAATCTTTTTCTCATTTACCGAACATACGTAATGTATATAAGGAAACTCTGGTATCGAGAATACACGTATGAATCATCTTATATTTGCTTGATAGACGTTTATTCATTGGAATTGCTCGAAATTAATATTTAGGCATAAATTACATTGACTTTAATAAGCAATAAAACAGAGACCGCATTACTTGCTTATCGTCAATATAAATTTGCATTTATTATTAAAATTATTACTTATCGGGGTTATAAATTAATCGATCGAAGAGGTAAGCCATGCCATAATTTAAACTATTATTAAATAATTAATATAATCGACGATTCGAATGAGGCCATTTATTAATTTATTTATTTATCAACTGAAATTACTTTACCCATACATTTACTATACATTTTAAATTATCATTCTATTAAATTAAGGTTATTAATTGAAAGTATGAGAGAATCATTCTGTTGGATGAATAATGTTAAATAAAAATGTCATGTGTATTTATAAATTTAATTGTCACGTAGAAGCAACAATGTTCCATCGTAATTTCGAAACAAAGTAATTAATTCTCGCCCTTTACATGCAACATTTTCCAGTCATAATTTAAATAAATTATTGGGCCTGAAAACCCAAGAATAATAACGTAATTTTAATATCGCTGCATCATATGAATAGGTGTCTATCTATTTTTTAAACAAATTACTCGCCTATTTGTCAAGATGATTCCTGTTTGAAAATAGAATTTGGTCATTAAGAGTATTGGTAACTATTTTTCATGCGCGATATACATAGTGATTAATTATCTATTGTTTTAGGAAAAAACTCCCATCAACTGGAAAATTAACTTTATAATGGTACTTAATAAATATCGTGGCTCAAACTAAATTTTTAATCACCTTGATTATTTTATGTAAATGCAGTATTTTTATTTGGATGTAATTAGACTTTTATTTTAAAAAAAGACGAGAAACGATTGCATATATACGCTTCAATATTAAAACTAAATACTTATTTCTATTTTAACGAGGAGTTAAGATTTAAATAATATTTATAATTGATATTTATTACATCTCTGTACGCCCAATAAAAGCTAATATCCAAATTACCATTTCAATAATTTAAAAAACAAGCTCAAATATATTTCTAATCGCTGTAACGGTGCGTGTTGATGTTGGCAAATCAATTTCAAGCCTGATAATACCATCCCCATTCGTCGATATTCATAATTACGTGAGTTTATTTGCAGCCAGTAAATAAATTTCGTAGAATAAATCGTATACTTGTGAATTATCATTGAAGCAAAATCAAAAGCATTTCAATATGGAATTAAACGCAAAAATTTATCATCATTCCTTCAGACATAGCGTTTAAATTTCCTAACGAATGTGAACGGCAAATATACACAAGAACTCCTTTTACTTGACGAGATTATATCAATTATAATTGAATATATAGGAATCGTCGGCAAATAATAATTTAAAATGTGTGGCGAAAAACTGTGAGCTAATTTAATATGAAAATAGGCGTTTGCCAGCTGCCATTAATTTTCGTAAAGAAGTAATTTGCCAGTATATTTAGTGATAATACAGATGGGCGTCTGGTTAATGGATAAAAGACGGGATTCGGACGAACGGAGGAGTAATAAATTTAGGCATGCGCTTTTGTAGCTCAGAGAGAGAGAGAGAGAGCGCTGCAAGCACGACAAGAAAATGTCCTTTGTAGACTCTTTATTGCTGCTGTTGTAATTCACTGTTAAAGTTTTTCAATGCCATACTCTGATATGCGCTTAAAAAACGCAAAAAAGGATAGGCAGAGAGGAGGAAGGGAAGGTGGAGGGTTACCGAGTGAGCGCGAAACAGAGGGAGAAATGGAACGAGAGATAGGTGGATGGATAGAGAGAGCGAGTGAGAGAGAGCGAGTGAGAGAGAGCGAGTGAGAGAGAGTGAGAGAGAGAGAGAGAGAGATTGCGAGTGGGGCGAGAGGGTGGGGCTGGTGTGGTGGGAGGAGGGACGGGTTATTATAGGGAGAGGAGAGAGAACGGAGCACCGCAACGTCCGACGCTTTCATAATGTTGGCACGACAGAGCGACTATAGACGACGGACCTTAATGAATCTTTATGGGATCGTGTCGTGAACTTGTATTCCCTCCGGTGACTGACTATGAGTCCGTCCACTGCTTTACCCATTGGCGCGCTTCCATTTCAGCCATCCTCCGATTGTCCACCCCCTCCCCCTCCCCCTCCCCTCCCACCGCCCGTCCAACCCTGCTATGCATAGGCGTCTTCATCAAACACTACTGTCTTTTATTTAGCAATTTTTATTTACTTCGCTACACCGCCACCCGAAAGCCAATCGTTCTTTAATGCCTGTTTATAAATGAAAATCTAGCCATTGTAATCAATGCTGATTATGTGCTCGCATGTTATTCACGCGTTCAAGCGTCTTATCACGACTTGCGTATTATGGGATCTTCACGAATGTATCTTGGCTTGGAGAGGTCATTTCGCCTCAATTTCCCCTCAATTTCCCCTCCCTACCCCAACCGCTATCTTAATAATGATTGCGATTAACTTTACGATCGCCGAAAAGCAAAATCTATTTCCAATTTCCAATTCCAACGTTCGCCGAGCAAAAAAGCTCCCGGTTCCACTTCGCTACTCGAGTGCGACGATGACTTTTGCCCGGCAAAAAACGCCGCGAGCATAAAGGTCGCGCGCGCGCAGCCTTTTATTCTATCTCTACGCCAATGTGGGGCACTTGGCTCATTAGTACGAGAGGGCAGAGGCGCTAGTCGGCCGCTTGCGGTCTCTCCGACTTTTGTGACGTGTTTTGAAAACCCGCGCTGCGCCTGTGTCTGTGCCGCCCGTGTACGTGCGGACGTGCGCCCGAGCGCGCCTCAAGCTGTAAGGGCGCGGTGGACGTCCGCGCGCGCACTGCCTCCTACCCCCCGCCCCCCATCTTGATCGTCATCGACTCGATCGTCGCGTGATAGCGTCATTATCGAGCCGTCTAACGACACGCACCACCACCACCACCGCCCACCCACCCACCCGCAAAATAAACCCGCCTGCACGGGCCGTGACGAGCGTGTCCCCATCGATTTCGCCAAGGCCGAGGATTTTTAAATTCCTATTCCCCTCCGACTGCTGTACGCCCGGGCGAGGGCATCGGCTCGAATATTCTTGCAATCATCGCTAAATAAGAGAGCGGCCAAGAGCTGGCCACTCAGCTCTGTGTGCATTCGATTGAAAGAAAGAAGGGATTCCGATTGATCGTCGAAGCGAGTGACGAATAAGCAGCAATAACGACCTCTTAACGTTCGGACTATTTCGGCTGTTCATAATCAATCGTAACAAATCGCAACAAAGTAATAATGCGCTTGTGCATCTCTGCTTGGACATTATGCAAATATCGTGACACATGTGTCTATTAGGAGTAAGTCCATGTTGATGAGTGGCTATTAGCTATTTCAGCAAACGTGTTGTGCCGCTGCTACGAATGGCTGATGAGACTAACTGCCTTTCAGACTCGTTCGTTGCGACAATCCGAAGGAACGTTGAGAGCCGAATTGTCTATTGAATTTAGTAGCAACGACTCACCTCGTCCGTCAAAATTGCTCGTCACTCTAAATTGGCTATTGATAAGAGAGAGAGAGCGACTTACCAGGATCAGATGAATCCAGACTTGTGGGGGCTTGTTGACTGAGAGGTCCGGGTGTACCTCCGCTGCCGGGGCTGCGCGCGTCGTCGTTCCCACCGGGTCCGGGGTACGATAATGACGAGGAAGGTGGCCTCTGTAAAAGCGTGAAGAAAAGTCGTTTAGTTGGCGGCCGAGAGGTTGGATGGTAGGATGGTAACGACAAAGCCGTATGCATTTTCTCAAATCGTCGGAGAATAGCATCTCGGCTCCTCGTCACACAATCCGGCACGACGCGAAAATTGGGAGGACGGGATATGGGTGGATGTGTGTATCAAAGTGTGTGTGTTGTTATATACGTGAGGGAGCTCGCGGCATCTTGAGGGCTTCTCGGCTAAGAAAGAAAAAAAGGCATTTATTTATGGGCGAATATTTGATAGAAGATAAGCGCTCCGAGTATTGAGATAAGGCAGGTATGTGCATGCGATGCGACCTTTGAACTGGCGCGTCGATAGCGACAGAGCCAAATCAGTGTCTGTGTCGCGAGCGTCGTCTATGCGCGCGCACACATACGTATACGGGAGGGGGGGCAGGCAAGTCGGGAGGAGCGCGTGAACGTCGGGCAACAATGACTGACAGGGACTCCCACACGCTGTCATGAGAACTTGTCAGGGAGCAATTGTTTCGTCTCCTTCTTGCCTATCCACTTGAAATCGTTACGCGATTGAAATTAAAGATTCGTTAAAGAACTGCCTCCTCCGCCTCCCTTCATATTTATCGCCTCCTCCTCCCCCCCACCCACCTCCTACGCACACGCACGCACACAGTTTCCCTCATTCTCATTACTCGGATGCGTACGCCAATATACGGCATGCGACAGCGTATCTTCTTGTGTAATCTTAATTTTTTAATTAAAGTTCTCCAAGTATTAAGATATTTATTAGAGATGTAGCGAATTACCTTAACCTGCAATTATGTCAAGCTGAAATTAAAGGATTTGTAACATTATTAATTGTGATAGATCTCCCCAAGATGTTTATCTACTACGTTTATATGGTATAAATTTATTATTTCCTTTTATTCTACTAGCTCAATGTTCTAGCTATATTAAGGAATGCCTTGTCTTGGCAAACGAATCGACGGCTATCGGTATACTGAGCATGGCTAACAACATAAACTTATTAATTATTCAGTTTAAAGTCTGTGCCTATCTACATTGCGAGTAACTAATCTATTTATAATATATAAAACTAATTTGTTATAAATATTTTTGTTATTCAAAAATATAATTATTAAAATGAAATTGTTCATATAAGGGAGGGAGTGAGTGGCCTGTATACTAAATATTAATTTTAATTCGTCAATATTAACGGATATTATACTTACAAACGAGGCTGATGTAGAACACTGTAAAAACAAAACGCTTTAATGTAAGTAATAATTTCCATTAGGACTTCAATAATAAAATAAGATACATGGCACAGGCATTTTCCTGCTGCACGTGTTAGTTCAGACTCGTAAACCATAGCGAAACGTTGATATATTCACGAAAACAATGTATTATATTTTAACTCCTCGAATGTAAAAACACATCTTTACGATCTTTTCTAAAAAAATCAAAAACAAAACAAACAAAAAAAAAAACAGTTATTACTATAACAAAGCTCCTTCTACAAGGAAGTAATAACATTTTGCCGAACTGGAGAATGTAAATGCATTTTAGAACAACAGTAAGCATTAATAGTAATAAAAAAATTGCTATCGTCGATCGATTATACGGCCATGTAACTTCGATCCATTCTCCACTTCATACTTCGAAATGAGCATCGAAGAAAACTCGGCTTTTTAAAAAATAACGATTCAGTGAGGAGAGTAAAAAAGAAAAAAGCCCTTGTACTACATCCGTATAGAATGTCGTCTCTCTCTCTCTCTCTCTCTCTCTCTACCTCTGACTCGGACTAGTGTTGCGACGCCCTTAATTTGCTTCCCATGCGCTCTCACAACCTATCTGTCCCCCGCGACAAAACAAACGGCGATCATCCTTTTTTATCCGTATCTCTCTCTCTCTCTCCCTCTCTCTCTGCCTCCCTCTATTGCAGCAAAACAAAACGCATCCAAGAGCGACCATAGCAGCTGGAACCCCAGTGAGAAATCCCCGCGACTCCGCACACCGGCACCGAGTGCATAACGGCCTCGCGCCTCCCATCAATAATGCATCGCGGTAAGCAGCTTCCTATCCATGATTGCTTCGGCCGCTGCCTTCGACATTCTCCGTCTCGGGAGAGAGAGAGAGAGAGAGAGAGAGAGAGAGAGGGAAAAGGGCCTCGACCGGCCAGTTTAGGTGTCCGTCGCGTGTACGTACATGCGAAGAACGCGAGCCCTGTTTGCAGGCGGCAGCTGACGTCACTTCCTACTAAACGAAGCCTGCTTCATCTTTTTTACATACGAAACAGTGAGAGAGAGAGAGAGAGAGAGAGAGAGAGAGAAAAGGCTCCTCGCTGTACTAATGAATAGAATGAATTTCGTTGATATTTATTCATAATAATGTGTAATTTGAATGTGAAGTGCTTATAGCCAGTGCTTTATTTATGTTAATAAAAGTTCCTCGAAATTCGTACACCACTTCTTATTTGCGAATCGTAGCTTCCATCTGTGTAAACCGGCTTATAAGAATTTTCAGCTACTAATGCGCAATCATACATAATGTATATTCTTTATTAATTAAATAACCTGCCTATCCTTTGCATATAAAATACACACAAATGGTTTTAATTTGAGATTATGCAGTTCCGTTCGTACAGAAAATTCGCACCGCAGCTAAGAGACGAAATTATCGAGCACAAAATCTAATGCGCTTCATAATTAAGCGCGAGCGTTATTAAGTTTCAGTTGGATAGAAAGGTTTTCGTACGCGAGCAAGTAACGGAAAGTGGCGCACTCGAATATTATGATAATGTCAAATTGCCCGGCCAATGTGCGTCGCGCAACGAGCGCAATTTGACAAAGCGGATGTCTGGCTCGCTCCTTAAACAAATCACTGCCCGCATCTAGTGTTTCACTTTCCCCCCTAAAACACGGAGCATAAGCTAATTCTCGATGTTTTCCTCTTGCAGTCGCACTCGCTGCTGCATTAGCCTCGTAAGTTTGGACGTAAGTTTGGAAATTTTGGAAAGATCGAGAGATAGTAGATTTCATCTAGGAAGCCGAAATTTTTCACCCTCGGCTCTATACATTGAGGCGGCTAATTTGCGAAAAAGTCGCCCGGAAAAGTGTACTCGCCACCTCGGCGGATAGTTGAGAAAAGCAGGAAGGAAAAGAAGCAGATTGGAGAGGAGACGGGGCTTTTCGTCTAATATAAGGGGATAATTCGAGGGCCTGGCAAATCTATCGCTTGCCGTCGATCGACAAGTGTAAAAGGCCGTTGTCGCGCCGCTCATTATCTCTTTATCGCCGAGTTTTTCTCTCTCCGTGCCTGCCTTCCCATATTGACGGAGCGCCGGCAAGAGGATGATGAAAGATCGACGGAGGCGTTGCAAGTGTACGAGGAAGAAAGATGGTAGCAGCGGGGAACGTGGCGCACGCCCGCTGTCAACGGCCAAGGCGAACAATAAATTATGAATCTCTCGTGATCGCACACCTACATCGGTCGCGCCCCCGTACAGTCGATAAAAAGAGTAGGGAGTAATGCCAAACTCATCGAACGGGCACAGAGTAAGATGTTGAATATCGAAGGACGAAGAAACTCGCGGTAATTCAGCGCGCGCGCGCGCGAGCGAGCGAAACTCTCGCTTCTGCCAGGAAGAGATAATTAATAAATGCCAATACGCTCGCCGGAGATCCCAGTCGCCGATTAGCAAACCCAATGAGTTATGATCGCTAGTGCGTGGAATCTTAATTAAACAAACGCCAGCTAATTGAATAAGCACAATTTATGATAATAAAATTAATGTCCAGGCCGCTTTTCGATTATTTCATCAATCAACTCGATACAATCGCGCAGAAAAAATCGGCACGCAGGCGAAACGGAAAGCGGCTCTGCTGCGCCTTCGGAGCGAATTTGCTTTGCCTCCCATTGCCGATCGACCAATGCGCCAAGGCCAAATGATACGGGATGCCCTCGTTCGCGAGGATTCCCGCATACTCGCATGCGCGAGTAAAGCAGCAGCAGCAGCGGATAAAAATGCTGCTGCTTTCGGTCCAGCAGCGGGGCAGTCATTGTTGGCGCAAGTCGCGTTTATTGGAGCGGACGGCTCGTAATGTAATGCCGTATAATTACATAATTAGCCGGCGGACATTAACGCGCGGCTGACTGCTTTACAACCGAGATACCTAAAGCTCGGCAATTAATTTATTAGCTCGGCGGCTCCCATTCGACTTTGCCTCGCACGTAAGGCATATAAAAGTACAGTGTAAATATATATATATAGCCCACAGAGAGAGAGAGAGAGAGAGACTCTACGTGAACTGGTGGTGGAATCGGCTATCATGCGTGGGCCAACGATACGAGGAGGTCGCGAGAGGTAATTACATTGTAAAGGGAATCGCCATTTCGAAGGGGAGAGGAACTAGTCTCTGGATTTTTCTAGCGAGTCTACGGCCTTGCCACGGCTCTACCGCCATTCTTTTTTTCTCTCCTTTTTTCTGCTTGCTCTTGCAAGCTTTTGTTGTCATTATTGGTGTTATCGTGACGGTCGACGCTTTCGCTGCCCATGCCAGTGATGCGATAAGTGCGAGAGGAGGAGGGAGATGAAAGGGCGAGAAGGAGCTCGGGCGACGGATGGACAAGTAATATGAATTTTACGCCGCTTATTAATACGAAAATTGGTTGGCTTGACGAGGTCACCTCGATGTTATTAGAGCATTTTAGTGCTGTCGTTAGTATGGGCATTTAATTGCGCGACTTCGAATTTCAAAAATAGGCAAAAGCATACAAGAGAAGCCGATGCTTTTAGCAAATATTTTTAGTATCGAAAGGGTACATCGCTACGGGAGTGGAGGCCACGTTATATAAGGCTTAATAAAAAGCCGGCTTTTTACTTACGCTCGGTAAATAATTTTAACAGTGATGGGCGTAAAATTATTATTGGAGCGAGGAAAAACAATCCGAGAGATTAACAATTAGTTGTGAAAACAATTAGCAAATGAATTTTTAAAGCTGTGTAAAAGCAATTCATCGATGTTATTGCCATCCCGAAAGACCTATTTTTAAAGATGAGAATACGGCGTAAATAACGAACGAGAATAGAAGAAAGATGGGGAAAGGTACGGCCTTGAAAACTCGGCTCGCGAACTAAGAGCGAGCGGCTCGGGAATTATAGATATATTTATTGCAAAGACAGGAGCACGCGCCTCCGCATGATGGATTACATCTGACCGTTATGTCAGCTTGTTACAATCAAATTAACATTTTCTCCAGGTAACGCGAAGAATTCACTGCACTCGATTCTCCGTCTCGCAATACCAGAACTCCCCTCCCTCCCGCCACGGTCCAGCCCGGCCGACATCCAGCCGACATCCGCTCACGCAATCCATTTCGGCCAATTCAAGCGACTGCTGATGTTCGAGATCAGTATGGTATATGACACCGGTTCGAAAAAACCTGAGTCTCGAGACTGTAATAAATAACAGGGCTGCCGCTGGCAATTATTACAACGCGATGACAACGATATCTGTAGAGCCTAGCATTTAATTGTTAACTTGCTTTTGATTCGACGTTAATGCACGCATATTACTTTTTCTCATTCATCATTCTGTGGCTAAAGTAACAGCGAGTAAAGAAACAGACGATGAGACAGAGAGACAGAGAGAGACAGAGAGAGAGTGGGAGAGAGTGGGAGAGAGTGGGAGGGCGGGAAGGTGAGCTGAATTCGATTGTTGCGCATTCTTTCGTGAGCGTGATTTGCTTATTTAAATGATTTGACGGAGAACTCGTGAAAAAATGGCGAATGCCAAATCTAGTGTATTTGCATTTGTCGTCGATCGAATGACGAAAATTACCCGCCACTCTTCGACACTTGTTTACTGCCCATTTCAAGAGCAACAAAATCATATAAAAACCGCAAAAACGACGACCTCTTTACCCGTAATGAAGCGGCGAGCCGAAGCTCTTAGTAAAACGGCAATTGTTGCGCTTTTATGAAAAGCCACAAGGTGATTACATTTTTAAGAGGCCGAAGGAGGAATAAGTTTAACGCGAGTGCGGATACCGAGTGGCCGCGATCGAATTACGACTACATTTCGCCCGGAATGGGCTCAATCTCTTTGGGGCCGCTCACCCCATCGCATTGAAAGCATAATCGAAAGCCGAAGGTGAATCCGTCGGCTAGAAAGCCGGAAATCTCGTATTCACAGAGGAATAAAAAGTCGAAATGGTCGATGCATCGAGCGCGGGAGCGTCGAAACCAAATGCAAAACATCGGCCGAGCGAGGAGTTTACGAGGGGTCGCGGACGAAAGGCTGGCGCGCGTCACCCGGAGACCTGCGACCCGGCAATAAATATCAAATCCGAAGGATTTTCGTTGCTGTCAATAAAGTCGGAGCTTAGATTTGTTGTAGGCTGTAACCGTGTAGAGGAGCACAGCGGACCCCGAAGACTTTACGGCCTCTCTCTCTCTCTCTCAGCCTCTTACACGCCATTATTCGCGCTGCGGCATTTCAACTGACAGCCCCTTTCTTCGGACCTACACTCTCTACCTCCGACCCTCGCTCCCTCCCATGTCATTTTCCCTTTTAAACATCTAAATAGTCATTACGAAAGCTCATCAGTTGAGCTGCGCGGTCAGGCCCCTGCGCCCAGCACTCTCGACTTCTGCTTTCATTAAACTCGTGCGAAATGAAATTTATGAAGTGCTAGCTTCATATTACCGCCGCACTTGCCTCAATTTAGAGCAGCTACAAATGAGCGCAATTAGTTGAGCCGATAAAGCCATTTTTTTTCTTTTTTTTTCGGTCTTACGAGGCCCGCTGAGATTCCGCCGGGCAATCCCACTACTCCTTACCACTCCCCTTCGTTAAGATAATCGATCGGATGGTTAAAGAGTTGAGATAACCAGCGGCTGCCCGATAAGCCGCCGAGGCGTCCATTTTTCGCGTGTCCCATTGTCGCGTCTGGCGTCGCTCTCTGTCTCTCTGTGCCGGGAAGGACGAAGCCGAGCCAAGCGAAAGAATATCTCTGGGCGCTAGTAATATCCGATGAATAACCGACGAGGGCATTCATTTGGCCCTGGAACAATTCCTGCGCAAATACCTCAGCGAGAACGGCACCGGGGATGCGCGCCCCACCAACACACCGATAAACAAAAAACAAATCACACCGAGCACGGAAACGCGGCCCGCTAACATCGAGGCATTAATCAAAGGGGCGGCAGGGCAGGGCGGTATGAGGGGGAGGGCCAGGGGTGGTGGTGGGGGCAGAAATTGCCCAACGATCGATTCGGAGAATGCGAATCGCACATTTTCCGAGAGTCTCGGGACGGCCGCGAGATGCTACTCGCGGGTGTCCGGCCGCGCGTTATTAGCTCGGCATTGAACGGAGCCATTGGACAAAAGCATATCCCGAGTGATAAATGCCATGGCAATTACGTTATTGACAGTCGAGACGCTGTAACGGCTCAAACGCCCGCCGACCCTCGCCCCTCGATTCAGGCTTCGACTCTTCCTATATTTCCGCCGCTTTTCGCATTTTGCTTTGAAAGGACGCAGTTTTTCATGTTCGTTTTTGTTTTTGTTGGCTCTTTTTTGTTCGTCGGCTGTTCGTTGGTTTATTTTCGTACTTTCCGTCCTTTGCGCCTTTTTGTGGACGCTCGCTGCAGCCCCAAAAAAATGAGCTATTGCACGGAACGGTGAATGTGCCATTTTCCGTGGGCGGGCATTCTTCTTAATTTTATGAGCGATGGCTCCATTTTACAATATAACCGTGGAATGCGTTTTTGGCGTGGTCGTGCTCACTTTGCGATTCGCGGTCGCCAAATGTTTTATCGGCGAAATTCTCGGCCGCTCGGTTATTCTCATTTAGCGTGCTAGGAAATGCATTCCCTATGAGCATTTAGATACTACGCCTTTCGATATAAAATAGTAGCTCGGGCTTATACTTTGCGCTTGCAGTGCACTAAAATCAATCAGAAGCAGCAACGCTCGAGCAATAGTGCTCGCGCGTTAGAGGCAACGATGCTTTATTTTTAGTCAGAAAGCCAAAGCTCTCGAAAATGCCCGACATTCCAGTGATGCGCGGGAGAAAGTGCGTGCGTGTGCTGTCTTTCTGAGTGAAAGTAGGGCCGAACAACCAAGAGAGTCAATGAGTAGAAGGTCAGAGGCCCGAGGTTTTTCAAAAGAATCAAGCCAAGAGGAATGGGGCCTTGGTCGGAGGAGCGAGCGAGCGAGATAGCAAATGATACAGAGAGAGAGACAATAACAACGACGACGACGACGACGACGACGACGGCGACGACGACGACGACGACGACGACAACAACAAAGACGACGAC
This sequence comes from Ceratosolen corneri, assembly GCA_030522565.1. Taxonomy (NCBI): domain Eukaryota; kingdom Metazoa; phylum Arthropoda; class Insecta; order Hymenoptera; family Agaonidae; genus Ceratosolen; species Ceratosolen corneri. Next base: position 23,790 of record JAPYYT010000125.1, on the reverse strand, counting down.
AACGACGACGACGACGACGACGACGACGACAAAGACGACGACGACGGCGACGACGACGACGACGACGACGACGACAACGACAAAGACGACGACGACGACGACAAAGACGACGACAACGATGACGATGATGGGAAAAAGGATTCGGCGTTCGGACCAGCTGATGGATCTAATCAACATTCCTCCCTAATCTTCTCGTCTCCTCTCTTATGTCTTCAGCTCTGCTAGTCTTGCCTTCTCTTTCTCTCGCACACTACCTTTTTGCCCCTCTTTTTCATACACGCACTTCCCATCTTAATTTCTCCCTCTGGCTTTCGCTTGCGTTCTAAGCTTCTTGTCGAATATTTGCTACAGCTAGTGGCAAGAGGCATGAATATTGAGGCCAGGGAAGAGAGAGACGAATGCACTCGCTTCAATCTAGCAGTCTAATAAATTAGATTCTCCAATGATGCGAGTACGTCGCATTTTCGATTTTTCCGTGGATTTACAGTTCTCATACACTATTCATACGTATGAAGCGAACAAAGCGAAGAATGATTGAGAATAAGCCGTGGCACTACAATCACCAGGATTTCCCAGCAAATCAAGGACAGATTATAGACTTTCCCGGCTTGGATAAGCGCATTCTTCTCGTGCCGCAATTTTCATCGGCCGCCGCCTCTAATCAGTCAAGCAAAAGCGTTTGGATTGCAAACAACGTATTTTTGTACTTGAAACTACAAACGGAAAACACGGTTCCTTGTGCTGGTTACTTATGTAAATATCGTGTATTATTATTATCGCGACACGTATGTGCATATACGTATCATGGAGTGGATGATTGTAAGCAACGGGTAAAGTGGAGGGGGGGGGGATGGGAGTCTCGTCGGAGGCTTTCACACGTAATACGTGAACGCGCATATCAAAGCTACGCGAAAGAAGGAAAAAGGAAGAAGCTATCGTCGCTACCCGCATCAATGCGACTTACTAGCTATCACCTGTGTGTAGCGGCGTCGAAATGATCACGCACACGCGCATAAATATAGCAGTGTAACGGCCGACGAGGTCGAGCCCATCGAAATCCAGAGCAGTGCTTGGTTGGTATTACCCGCGTTATTCGCAAGAAAAAATGATGAGTCGAGAGAGAAAGACTAGAAAGGACAGTTGCCAATAATTTCTAAATCCAAGGGCTTTGTGTGGGAACGGATTTTAAAAATAGAAAACGACTGGGAATTTGGAATTGATGCAGTTTTCAAATGAATTTCATTAGAGTTTGAATGGGCGTTTAGCTAACTCTTAAAAGACCGCAAATGTCTCTCGATTTCTCCTCTGATGCCTAAATAATAGCATAGCCAGCGAGTTAATTAATGAACTATATATATATATATGATTTTTTAAGCTAATTACAAGTCGTGCCTTATTATTCAATCACACATGTACATTATCGAATGATCCACGTACACCACCCATGACTCCATCAACCTGTTCCGAATAAGCGATGACTGGGTGTGGAAGACCGGGGAGCGGGTTTGTGGAGGGGGGTGCGGTGGGGTGTGGTGGGGGGAGTGGGGGGTGGGGGAATGAGCTCACGAAAATCTAGCCGTGATATCGCTCGCGGCTCCTCTCACACCGTATAATATAACGCGTGGGGGAGAATTCTTGCGCAGGCTGCCACGATAAGATGCACCCGAGAACTCATATCTGACTGTCACAGTGGCGCCCCGTTCTCCGGCTAATTGCTTTCCCGTGTCGACTCACCTCCCCTCTCCCGCGGGATAAGGCGACCCTCCGCCGACAAAATTCCCCCTCCCGCGACATTCAGCCGTGCCTGCGCGAGTCCGTGTACGTGTGTGAGTGCACGAGTGTCCCTCTCGGACACCGTATCCATTAGGCCGATGCGAGGGTGAGGCGTCATCGCATATCCGATGACACGTCCGCGACCGAGTCTCGTTTCTTTTTCAGACCGCTTCCACTCTGGTCCAAGTGTCGGGAGCTGCGGGTCCCACCGGACGGGCCGAATTTTCACGTCAGGGAAATCTCGAAGACCGCCTGATAGGCAAATTCTCGAATATAAATTACTTTGGCATTGCTGAGTAGAGCGAAAGTAATATATTGTACAGGTAGTCTCATTACCACCTGGACATTAGAAGATAGTATTTTTGTAGCATATCGAATTCACGAGTCAAACAGTGGGGGAGACAAGAAATATTGAATTTCATGATAAGGGAAGAAAAAGGAAAATCATCTTTGGGTATATGAAGCGATGCAACATATTAATAAGTCATTGAGCATTCAGTAAATCCTTTATGCCACGTACGTAAGATTGTGCAGCTTTTAGAGACACGCACACATGTCTAATGACGCATATACGGAGTGTTTGGTGATTATACAGAAGCAGCGAGAGCATCGGAGCATCAGAGAGAGAGAGATAGTGAGTGAGTGAGTAAGTGAGTGAGTGAGTGAGTGAGTGAGTGAGTGAGAGAGTGAGAGAGGCTCGCGCGGTAAAACGACGCTAACGATTGCCGAGAGGCAACATCTTATCGTGAACTGCAATCGCATTAGCGGACAGTGACGCCCCAGTGCCGTGTGGTTTCATTAGCGAAAAAATAATCGAGGCCTTCGTGGAAGGTTCGGTCGTTATATGCACGAGAAAAGGAGCGAGTGAGGGAAGTAGAAGAGGGAAGAGCGAGAGAGAGAGAGAGAGAGAGAGAAGCTCGGAACTCGCCCAACGTTCGTTCGATGCACGCGCTACACCACACATTGGCCAAAGGGAGAATAAAAATAAGGATGGAAACGCCAGTCGTTAAAACAACAGTCACTGAAAAAGAGCGAGAGAGTGGGTGAGAGAGTGGGTGAGAGAGAGAGAGAGAGTGAGAATGGGAGTGAGATTGAGTGATTGAGAGAGGGGGAGCGGGAGCGCGAGAGGCACGGGCGAGAGAGGTGGCGGGGAAGGGAGGAGGGGGTGGGGGTAGAGGAGAACAGCTGCCTAGTTAAGGCTATGACGTTGACGGAATCGTTAGTAGACGCGTCACAACGAACTTTATATAACCCTCTCGCGTCAATTCCATTCCACGAATAGATCGAATTTAGGTAGATGATTCCTTCCGCGCGATTTTAGGATTCGGCCGTGGTCTCCGTCTAGATTTGACTTTTTCCGCATCGTATTTGGGTCGCCCACGTTTAAAAATAGCTTTCGTACTGGAAGTTTACCTAAGAGGTGTATGAAAATTTTTATATTTTTCGAGGAGCAATGAAGCAACAAAGGCACGAGGAAACTGGCTGGCGTCTCGTTGGAGTCGTGGATGTAAAGAAGGAAACGAGATCAGTAGCCGCTGATCTTAGCCTCGCGAAAACAAACAATTTCATCGACAGAATAGCAAACAATCGGGTGGGCGGGCACTCCCACTCGAAATTGCATTTCAAAATACACGAAATACTCGCTTAATCTTTGGCAAGCCGAGGCGCATATCCCGTATAAGCCAGCGAAGCGCGGGATGGGGGGGCGGGGGAAAGCGGCCGAGAGTCCCGCGAAAAGCAATAAAAACATCCTGGCAAGTTGCGTGTGTAAATATTCAGCGGTAAGCCATCTTCTTTAAGAAAAAGAAGTTTGTTGGCGGCGGCGGCGGCGAGGCTGGCGCACGTCGCGGGATTTGATGGAGGATCACCTTGGCGAATCCTCGGGGGATCCCTCTCGCGAAATATTTGCGCGCACCGCTGGCTTTTTTCTCTCCGCGGGGGTGCGCTCGAGCATTCATATTTAATGGGCGAAAGCCGCGGCTCCGATGCAAATTGTTATGAAAGCTTAGTCGTGTGCCCCTATCGCCGCGATATGGGAATATGCGCAGCCAACTCCCGCGTGTGATAAAAAATATACCACTTTTCGCCTCTGTGCATACGGAGCTCGGGGAAATACGCGTGACAGTCGACGCGACCTCGGCTCGCTTCATCCCTTATTTCTTCCTCGTCCCGTCCTTCCTCGCCCCGCCCGCCCGGCCTAGGGGAGACGGGAAGGCCGGGAGAGTGCGATAAACAATTTTTGGAAAGTGATACTGTTACTGAAACTACTGCTCCTGGTGCTGCTCCTGATGCTGCTGCTGCTGTTACTGCTGCTTCCCACTCTGGGCATGCAGGCTCAAGATACGTTAGAGAGTTGCGGAGAAGAGGACGATGTGTGCGATGATAGTAGGCGGTTAGAATTTATTTGGATTATACTTTTAAAGCATTTATTTAGATTATAGACTTTCCAGAGTTTTGCTTACGCCGGACAAACTTCGTACATGGCTATAAATAATATAGGCGCGCGCGTATGGCTTCAGTTGACGAAAAAGCATGGAGTGTGCGCTCCAAGTATTTATTTTGAGAAATATTTCGGTGTTTGCGATAATATATCAAATGCTATACGTATCGGATGCCTCGAACGCCGCTCCGACGTTAGCATATAATTGCAAAATATCAAGAATTTTATAATTTCACGCACGTCTTTGGAATTAAGAGAGCGACTGTATATTTACCGTTGCAATAAGTAGCAATAAAGAATGCGCGTCTTCTCTAATTAAAAATACCCTTGGTCATGTATTTGCATGTAAATTAACTAACGTCGATCGGCATAACCGCGGAATAAAAGAAAGAAAATGTTAAACGACGCAAATAGTGAGTCCGTTGAAATTATGTTGTCAACGTCGGAGGTAATTCTGAAAAATAAACGAGTCCGCCAGATTTCTCCGCCTATCAAGCGAAAAAGGGGAAAAATGCTTCCTTTGCCTTCCCGGCAAAGAATAAACAAAGACTTAATCTCATACGAGACGCGCGGGAAGGCAAAAACTCGCGACCGCGCTCCCTATTCTCCCACCCCACTCCACCCCCCTCGCCATTGAGTCCACTCGCGAGTTAATTGTCTAGACGATTTTACGCGCCGATTGGGCCGCGCTCAGACGTCACGGAAAGAGTCGATGATTCGATCGCCACCCTAGCGCACCCCACCCCTCCGCCCAAGCAAATGCACAGAGGCAGTCATTCTAGCTTAGGGCGGTGAGGCTTTTCCAGCGGGCGATCGTCTGTTATTAGGAAGACGAAGAGGCAAGATATCGCGAGTATGTCGTAATTAGCGAGTACTCACAGTCCGGAGATATCGACGGACATTCGCGCGCACGTAGCCAATTTTCCGCTCACTCTCCCACTCGGTTCCTTATCATAGGAGAACTCGTAATGAGGTATGGAAATGGACTGGGCATCACAGGCTAATAATAACGTGTATTAATATACACGCGCGCACACGCACACACACTTTCTCTCTCTCTCTCTCTCTCTCTCTCTCTCTCTCTCTCTCTCTCTCTCTCTATGCATCTATCTGTCTATCTCGTGCTTTCTAAGAACATCTGTACGTCAATTATTTGTATCCAGCACTTTTTTCCCTTTATCGCTCAGCTTTTTTTCCTTTTATCGCGTACGTGTTCGCAACACATGTATATCGGTAACCTTGTTCCTCCGTTCGGCCACTGATTTTCCATATTGGCAAATCATTCTTCTCAAAGCTTGCCTCTTTTTATTTTTATCATCCTTCTTGAAACGCACTTTCCTTCGCATATCACTACTTCGAGTAATATATAATAATATTCATCAAAATAAAATGGCATTATTATAAATTGCGGTCATACCATTATGTCTTTTCAAATAGTATAATCGTCAATGGCAATCATTGACAAAATAAACGCTTTAACGACGTTGAATTAATTCAATTCAATGAATTTTTGACCGACTAAAATTGCGCAACTTATTATTAATTATTGATCTCGCCGTAAAAGAAAATATAGGAATTTTTGATAAAATGTCATACTTCTGCAGACACTGTATTAGGAGCTATAAAGTAAATTGCCACTTTCGTAGCAACAAAGATTGTATTTCTTAATAACACTTAGCATATCGGATCTATTTTCAACGATAACTAAAGAATCACGGAATTGGAAAATTCTATAATATCGGGCAAGTGCATCGTACATGCTTGCCGAGCCCATAATTCTCCCGAAGAGTACGCCGATAATTTATCCATAGTGTACAAAATGCCCCTCCCCATCAGCAATAACAGCACTCTCATTACATTGCGCGAGGCCAACTCATTTTTCTCCCTACCACTTTTCTCATACAGCATTATCCACATACCCCATCGACACCCTTCCTCCTACTCGACCTCTCTCCCTCCCCCACACCGCCCTGCCTAACTCGCCCCTTCCCCCCCTCTCTCTCAGTCTGTCGCTCGCCTCATTCGCTCTCATTTGCGCACAAGTTACCTCGTCGCTACCTTCCGAATGAATGGTCACGTATTATTACCGGCTTAAGCAAACCCGCGATTAGTGCCGGCAACAACTATTCTCGTCATTTGCCATGTGGAGCCGCGTCGGCGGCGATGATTAACGATGGCGCTCGTGCGCTCGCTACGCAGATGAAGTCCAAAACACGGAATCATCGCCGCCGTGCGCGAAAAACGAGAGCCTTCAAATTAACTGCTTCACGCGCGCTTTGCGCCCCGCAAGACGCTCAATTAATTCTCGGCCAAGCAACAACAACAACAATAAAACGGGACAACAAAAGCGTAGGGCGGCGAAAAATGGGGTGCGGGACGGCCAAGGCGCAGCTCACGGGAGCTCGAAAATCAATAGAGGCGAAGCGCGCTTCTTGGCAGTAATGCAAGGATGCGCGGGGAGAGCGAGAAAGACACCGGGGAAGGGGAACGAGAGCGGGAAGAAGGAAAAAGAGGCTCCGGGAGTAGGAAGCGACGGTAGTTTGCCCGCTTGCCTCCTGTCCTCGCGCCTCTGTCATTCTAAACACGCAAGGCAACGGGGCTCTCGACTCCCATGCCGTGCGCTAATATTATCTCCGGTTGGCGGCCGCATCATCGAGGCCTTGGGTTCCGAGGCTCCCACCTCGTGGGCCCCATCGAGCCTCGAATCCCTTGTGTTCTCGCTGGACGGATCATCGCCCGGCAAACTCATTTCCGCGAGATAAGATTAACGGGCCCTCCCCATCCCACCCCACCCCGTACGCCCCGACGGTTATTAAAGATAATCGAGAAGCCATCGGTCGCGGGCTTGTGATGCGGCCCTCGTAAAACGCGCGCGCGCGCGCGCCTACAGGTGAGCCGGCCAAGTGGATGGGGCCCCGGGGGACCAACTCTACGCGAGCAGTAGACGCCTGCCCGGGGCCTCTTGCTCTGGTGCGCGCGCCGCCGCCGCCGAGGTGCCCGAGGTAGCGCGGCTAGCCCTTTCACAGCTGGGGGGGGGGGGCGAGCGACGGGGCCGTGGAATTGTCATGGGGCGATTACGGGTTTATTACGTGGCCAGGGGGAGGGAGGGGGCTTAATTAAAGGTGAGCGCTAGCGATCGGCTCACGACGGTCTCACTCGGCCCTCAAGATAAGTTCGCTCGGGCCTCGATATTCCGTTTTGCGGGATATTGCGTTTTGCGTGATGCCGAGCTCATGAGATTTAAGAGGATATATATACCCCTACCTTTTACGTTCTTACTCCCCCCCCCGCCTCGCCCCCTGTGCGTAAAGTCATTTTTATCAAGTCTTAAATTTCGCCAAGTGGAAAAGGCTGCTAATGCTAATGCGCCTCCAGTAAATTTTATGCCCCAATTAAAGCAGGACTCATTAGATAGTCGGCTCGCCATTTTCACCATTAGCCCCGGCGAATTTATTATTTTATCAACACCGTTTTCGGGGCCATTTCGCCTCCTCGTAGCCCCCGTCGTTGCAGTGCTAAACGAGTTATGCGCATTGTTTTAATTAGCGGCTCCTCGATCCGAGGCGGTAATCTTTCAGGCTGCCTTATGCAACTCATCCTCGATGTTCTCGGGCCTCCCGACGGCCAATTGGGAGCCAAGGTGACTCATCCTCCGTAAAATCGGCTCTCCCGAATTAAATGTGCCCACCCGCCACTTCTCGGAATTATTTTTACCGCGGCGAGTCGGTCCCGGCTACGCGAGTGCCGCCGCGACATTAGATCGACGCCCGTTAAATAAGCATCGGCTCGATTCGAGATCGGGAGTGTTGGGTGGCTGGGACGAGATTGTGCCGATTGTGTCGGTTGCGCAAGCGTGGACATTAGCCGACGGGCGCGTCGACATAGGAGAAAAAGGCCCCGAATCACGAGTGCCCTAAAAACGAAATGGCCAGTGACGATTACCGAATGGCGCGCAAGTAATATAACGCAACGACGGCCGTAAATTCCGTGGGCCGAGCATTCGAGGCATTTTAGTAGGCCAGATGCCGAAGGAACGATGGACCTTTATGGAGGCTGCGCGACGGGGGCATCGAGGCTTTAAAAGACTCCACCACTCGCGCTCTCGCCCTTCAGCCGACGACTTTATCCGCAGCTTCGGCCCGAGGAACACCCGAGAATCCTCCACACGCGGCTCTCGGTGCTCTCGCTCATTCACGCTTCGCCAAGGGCTTCGGCATTTTTACGTAACAGGCCGCTTGCCCCCTTTTGCAACAATTTTTTCAATTTCGAAGATGCTAGATTAAGGATGGCCAGCGAGAATGTCAATATAAGTAGGGGACCTCCTCGGTGGCCACGGCCTCGGCACACTGGGGTGTCATCATCGAGGGAACGGAATGTTTACATTAGGCAAGTTCCGTGCACTACGTTCGGCCGCTCCTCTTATCGCGGAGTTGCCTATCAACGTGCCACCTCGACGCCGCCTCGACGCCGCCTCGACGCCACCTCGATAGGGCTGGCGAGGCCGTAATTTATCGCGAGCCGTCCGTTTATCGGAGCATTCTGTCATCGTATGGGGTTCGCAGGTTGGAGAGAGCGGGGGCGCAGCAATGCCGGGGAGATAAAAAAAAAAGAAAGAGAAGAGGCACGATGAACACGATGCAACAGCAAGGCTCGAGCAAGGCCGAGAGCAGTCGATTAGGTAAACGAATGCGGCGAAGGGCCGCAAGAGCGTCGTCCTCTTGGACAAATTCGTTTCACGCGCTAATACCGCGGGCACTCTCTCGAATGACGAGGGCGAGATCAAAGACTCTCGCCGTGAGTGCCTACGACGACCTCGGCTGGACGGGAAATTGTCGGCGGAGTCTGTCTTGGGCTCCTTCGCGCCTCAATTCAATTCGAGTAGTGAGCCAGTGAGGGCGAGCTTGTGCCCCCAAAGCTTGTGCGGCCTGCCTCGCTCGCCTACACAAAACTAGAGCGTGTTGGAGCGAGTGGGGAGTCATCGCGTATGGCGGGACGGAGCGGCGGAGGGGAGGTGGCGGTATACTCGGAGCGAGGCGATCGGCCGGATGTGCCGAGTGATGGCGCTTCCGGTTATTGAGCGTCGCGTCTGGAGGAGCGAGAACATCGCCGTCGGTTCGTCGGGAGCTGCACCTGGGACTGGAGCGGGTGGGCCTTGGTAAGGAGTCCCAATTGCCCGCGTGAACGACTCGTGGTGCGAGTCGATCTCGCTCGGCAACGAATATTCGCCTGCGAGTCGTATTTGTCAGCGCGAGGGCGTGCGGACGGGACGAGAGATCGAGAGATCCCCCGCACTTGGTTACGATAATATTTGATTGTCCGCGAATGCGTGCGAGCTGCCCCGTCGCTGGCCCAACGTCAATGATTAATGTACGCCGATGAGGAGGCTCGCGGCGGTAAAAATTGCAACTTACACGGACATCGGCCCTCTCGCTCCCCCCTCGCCTGCCTCGTAGCCTCGTTATTTTTATATAAATAGACGAGGTTGATAATAATGTCGATATATCGATTGAGGGAGTAAGCAAGCCAATGCCCTCGGGAGACGCTCGCCTTTAACAAATGACCCATTAAGTATAGAAATTACAATTATAAATCAGCGATTCGCAATATTCAGCAAATTAACCCGAGGCAGCCATCATTCCCCTCGGCTTATCTAAATCACGATCTCGAGCGCGCCATAGCATCTGATCTATCAACAAATCCTTGGCGATCTATGAAAAATGACGCGGCACTCTTGCGCGTAACGACTCCGGTGCTCGCGCGCGCGCGCCCCCTGGCAGAGGAAAGAACTCGACGCTGCGCGTGTGGAAATCTAATTAAAAGCGTAATGACTGACACGCCACCGACATCAATTAGACCAATGGCCATCCGTAGCCCCGGCGGCTCGCCCGTATACACTTTTAGATAGTACGTTTGTAGAAATAACCGGCCGTAAATCCGTATGCGTATCCCTATAGACGGCCTCCCCCCCGGCGAAAATGTTTAATATTACGTCCCTACGCCAAAGTAAGGAAAATGTCCGAATAATCTAACGATGCCCTCGGCCGTACCTCCATTCCACCTCAACAGCTGCTTTCCAGAATAATTACTCGGCACTCATCAGCCTATCAGACTCTACCCCCGGCAAGGAGCTTCATTAGCAATAAGCAGGCCTGCACGAGGCGCCCTATGCAATTGCAGCATCATCAGAATGTCCCTTGGCTAGCTATCCGTTTGTACAGACGCCTCGTCGGTCCCGCGGCCTTTTGCACGGGGCCCCGCACTCTCCCACGCGCGCCCAACATTATATCCTCCAATTGAAGCGCCCAAGAGATTTCAATCCGACGTATGTACGTACATGGCGAGGCACAAGCGAGCCTTTATTCGTGACTAGAATATTAGGGGCTGCGCAGAGGCAGCGAGTGTCAGCGATCGGAGCGCACGTCCGCTCGTCGGGGCGTCGATCCTCGGAGTCAAGTTCGTCGTCTAGCCGAGGCAGGTTAGACTCCGCTTGTTTCAATTCCGTCAACGTACATGTCCCCGGCCGCTCCGATCGGCCTAATTGTTGCGCGGCACGCAGCCGCTTCCAATGACTCCCTAATGGCCACCTCACTCTACACGTGGTGAGCGACCGGGCCGTTTGGTATTTTTATAAGCGAGCATCCGCTCGGCCAGCGCCTACGGAGCCTCGCGAAGAAATCTCGCTGGCAGACACATTGGGCCGGGAATTCGCGGGTGAGAGGCTGCGCCGTCTGGAGTGTTAGAAAGTCGTGGGCTTGATTACAGATTTGCAAAGATAATAGCCGCTATTGCTGGGACGGCAGCACTCCGCGATCGAGTCGGCGACTCGCGTTCCGGGGTGTCGATCGCCTTCGCACATTGCAAGCGCATGAGCCGATGGGGAGGGAGAGCTTTCGGTGGATGGTTCGATGGCGCTCCTAATTAGCTTTTCGGGAAGGGGTGGGTTATAAGTGGCTATAAGTTGGGGGGATAATCGATGGGGAACTCAAGCCTCGTGTAAATCACGACTCGGACGCGCGTATCGGAATTAAGCAAAGCCACCGTTGGTACGCGAGACGCAAGCCAAACTAGGAAATACTAAGTAGCCAGAGAGAGGATCCGTTAAATTCTCGAATCAATTCCCGAATCAATTCTCGAATGATAGATCGTGGCGTCCTGATAGATCGTATGATAGATCGCTGTGCCGTAGTGCCTGGCTCACCTATGCGAAGCGAGCTTATTTATAGGAATTCCTCTCACGTCGACGGGCTGATGTCGTTCAATTTAAAATCGCGCCCGAGCACGATACTCGCGTGAGTTACGCAAGAGTATGTAATTCGCAGACAACAACAGACTCGGTACACTGGAACCGTGTCTGGGACGATCGGTCACATCCTGAGGCAACTCGGCCGCAAACTCGGCTCCAAAAATATAAATGGGCAAGGACGGGCGCGTGGATGGCGAATTCCGGGACGGAGCCTCGAGGTCTCGATCGGTACTCCTAAAGAGAGCGCTTTATTGAGCCGAACCGGGCATTGTGCCGATTTCAATATCCATCATTTTTCCCGTGAGGCTACGTGGCGAATGAATGGGCACCCAAATGGGCCTCGATCGCACAAGGACTGTGCAGCCGTTCGTCCCCTTAAAAAAATTCACGCGTATGCACCAGTCCCGACCTTGCAAGTCGAGTGAGCGCGAGCTTTTCCCCGCGCACCCGGATCACTTTATGCAGCCGTCTACCAAGTACTATTGGCCAGATAGTGCGTGTGTGTGTGTGTGTGCGCCGAGGCGTTCGGCCCCGAAAGCGTTCGTGAAGAGAGGAGGCGCGAGCTGGCCGCGCTTTATCTGCCCTACTCGATCGGCGCCCTCGTTATCGACGCCGGCGTTCGTCGAGTACGCGCTTATCGAGTTATCGGAGGAGCCTCGAGGTCCTTCTGTCCCCAAAACCCGGAGAGGGTTAGCCGGCTCTCTTGGCCCGTGAGCGTGACACGCGACATCGGGCATACGGTAAACGCCCGGGCGCGTCCGCAATCATTACCGGCCCCCGTCACCCCGCCGGCTTTCCTCCCATTGCTCCTCTGTTTGCGTTTCTACCAAAGCGTAACAGTTCACTTCCGGCCGCTTTTCCACCCCGTAATTCGAAAATGCATTTTTAACGCCAGCAGTGACAACTGGCGTTTATTTCGGGAGAAGGCGGGAAGGGGTTGGCAGACACGCGAGGAAGCTACGGCTGGACACGGAAATAGCGTTTCTTCGTTTCGAGGGAGTGAGGGCCGTTGCCGGGGAATGGGAAACGGCGGGGTGCGGAGGCATTGTAGATCGAGGGTCGGAGGAGAGAGGGTGAGAGCCAAGCGATTGGGCTGGTTGAACGGGACGATGGTCGATAATGAGCGCCTAATGTAATCGATATGAACGCCCACAGCCAGAGCTAATGAGCACGTTCCTAATCGGTTTCCAACTCTTCCTCGTCCACTATCACTTTATTAAGCCGAGAGGGCAAAACGCGGTCTTTGCGCGATGGCACTTTTCCTTTCGATTGCCATTAAAATTGCCCATCAGGATTGTCGAGGAGAGCCGCATTGCACTTCAATGCACGGGCTCGCACTTGGCAGAAAGAATAATATATTATCCTCTCGCGGATGATCAACGTCGAATAGTAAGAGGCCGACTTCACGTGCAGTTAACATAAAATTATTTATAACCGTCCAAGTGCCAACATTATGGATGCCGAGCCAATGGAACACTCGGAATAGACTCGATCCTTCGGACTCGCGACTCCCACGCAAACAAAGAGGGACATCGAGCGTAAGCCCATTCGGTTTCCCGCGTACTTACGCTCCTGCCTCTACACGCAAGCGTGCGCGCGTGCGCGCGCGCGCGAACGATGGCTTGCCATTTGCATAGCCTAATGAATATGTTAAATCAATTTCAGAAAACGCATCGGAAGAAGTACACGAGAGGAGAGGAATTCGTCGTAGAGCGAGAGAGAGAGAGAGAGAGCCCGACAGAGAGATATATTGGACAGAGAGGAGGAGGGGGCGGGGGCGGGGGGGAGAGGGGGTGATAGAGAGAGAGGGAGCGAGAGAGGGACAACGTAAGCGCGTCTAACCGTGTCCGTGGATGGATGGATGGGTGCGTGTGCGTGAGCGCGCCTCTGTCTGCGAGGAAAGTAACGCGCGGGCCATTTTAAGCGGGAGCCTGTTATTATTGTAATTGCCGCGCGTGTAAAACCGCTTGTGGAAAACGAGCCTAATACGACGTGTGTGCACGCGGACAAGCGTACGCACGCCGCACGCAACGCGCACGCGGAAGTGCCGACTTTCGCTCGCCAGTGCTTTTTCCCGCCTATGTATAGGAACTTGGGAGCTGCTGCTCCCCGCGCCGAAAGAGCCACGTAATAAACCGGAATAGGGAGGCCTTTCTAATTTGTACGGCTGCGGGATACTTTTTGCGGCGTCTCGGATTTTATGCATACCAACTATCGATTATCTTTCATTTTCTTTTCTCGCGGTCGTAGGTGCCCCCGCTTAGCCCCCTCCTCGGCACCCCCTTCAATCTATAGAAGCCAGCGCTCAATTGCCGAGCGGCATTATAACTGCGTGCGACCGTGTCGATGCGTGCCCCAAGACTCGCTCGAAGCATTGGAAATCCCTCCGCAACTTCATCCCTCTGGATCCCTCAAACTTGGACCGCGTTAAGTCGCAATCTCATGTGGCGCAATTGTCTCCGTGTCTCATTAACAGCGGCCACCAAGTCCTGCACTAGTGTCGAATAATCTAGCCTAAAGAGGCTCGATATTGAACGTCGCTTGATTTAGTCCCAGTGGAAAGCGTCGTTAATGGGAGATGGGAGGGAAGAGTAGTGGCACGGCAAATGCTAAACTCACCAACGATTAAGCAAAAAATGAAGGAGCTTAAGTAATTTAAAAGGGAGACGGAGCAAAAAGCTACGGACGGGCCGCAATTAGCATACGGGCGCGTATCTTAAACGCTGCGTCGGTGAAGCTAATCAACGGCATTAAATGGCAGCATCGACGACTTTTCCAAGCGCCTATAAAGCGCATTATGCAAGACGGCAGTTTCTCCGGCACGGAAGAGACGCGCACTGATTGCGAGTTGCGCGCGCGCGCACGACGAGACGGCCATCACAAGTCTCGCGTGCGTTTGCGTATGCAAGCGCGGCTTGTTTGTTTAATGAGGGTAGAGGCGAATCCCGAGGTGATTTCAGGCCCTTTTTCAAGAAGCCCAGCAAGAGAGGAAGGGCGAGCCGCGACATGCGCACGCAACTGAGCGACCGCCGAGCGATTCCATATGTCCGGGGAAGAAAGTAAAGAGATCCTGTTCTCTCTTTATTCTCGTTCTTGACGAGAGCGACCCGACTTTTGCCTTTTTCCTTCTTTGTCTATTTCTCTCTAACTGGCGCGCGCGCGCGCACGCACCCAGCCTCTCCCTACCCATTCCTTCCTTTTGACCTTCCACGACTCCACAGCTGCTTCGAAAAGCTCTCTTTCCTTTTTCTGGCTACGTGTGTATGCCTCTTTTTTTCTTCCTTTCTGCCTCTTTCACCAAGCCAACCTCGAAAACATTTCTGGGACTAATGAACCATTGCTCATTGCCACTTAATACTGAGACTATATAACTCGGCAGATTATTTTCTAGTGCTACCGCGCTGATAAATGTGCGCTACATACGGCGAACACTTCCGTGTTGCAAGTACGCCTCGGGAATCGGTGACAGATTGCCGAAAATTCCGTAGACAATATTACTTCGTCGCTGATCTTATGTCATTTATTTGTAAAAATAATGTCGTGTTCGCAAAAAACCCGCATTTGTGCTTAATTTGGAAATTAAATTTTTGATTTATGAATTTATGAATCTCTCTGCCAAGTTTTTAATTCTGATATGAGCGTGTGCGCAGATATTCGTAGGGACTGCATGTAATAGTATTCATTTCACAGTAATGTGACAAATTGATAGAATATTCGTAAGGATTTGCCCAAAAATTCGAGCCATCTTTGCCCCACTACAAGTCGCTATGATTGAACTCGAATTTTAATTAATATCGTCGGCGGCATTACGCAACCATTAAGGAATCCGCATAAATATATCGATAATACATCGATTACTAGAAATTGCGCTCTGCTAAATGCCACTTAGTCGGAATGCGTTTTTTTTTGTTTTTGTTTTTTCAAAACTCGAAAAGCCCGGTATGCCAGTGTTTTTAACCACGAGATCAAACGATTTTTTACCATTTTCGTTGCATATACATATATATATTTTTAATGCGCCGTGGATCTTAAGCATAGGCTTCCTTACTACCGCCTGTAAGTGTGCCACGATTTATTTGTACATTTTTATCTCCCCCGCGGCATGATATTTAAGTTCCTGTTTCTGCGCAGCTTCACTCAAGAAATAACCCTTTCAAGATACCATTAATTCGCAGATTAAATAACTTTATGTCCGACCATTAAGCATTTAGTAAAGAGACAAAGTATGCCTTTAATGTTATCACAGCTAATACGCGAATATTCAAGTGGTGCATTATACCACGCAAATTATACGCGACTGATTGATCTCGCTCATTATTAGCTAAACTTCAATTATTGCATTTAAAAAACACTTGGCTCGCCGGGACTTAAATTACGCGCCACGCGATTAAATTTGTGGGACGAAGCCCAGCCGAGCGTTCTTCTTCGTTTTTTTCTTCTCCTTTGTTCTTCTCCTTTTTTTCTTCCCCCAGACGAATAATTGCGATTAGCATGCAAATTCCAAACAATCTGCACGAGTCTTCCGTCCAAGAGGTAGAAAACGCCGCGCAACTCCACTCCCATCAGCCCTCCCTCTAACCCCGTAACAACACGGCCAGTTAACAACATTCGTTACTTCTCGCCTGCGCACAAACTTCAACATCGTAAAGAGATATGCAACAGCACATTATCCGCGGGCATACGTATGACTGACTATGGCGTCGGGAAGAGCGCCGTTCACTCGAGAAAATACCTGATTGCATAGGTAATGGACGCTCTAGCCTGAATCACGCTGATCAGGGAATGTCGGCTTTATCTTTGCCATCCTTTTCTTACTTCTTATATATTTTTCTTTAGATTTGTTTAATGTCGCGCCGAGCCCCCCAGCGTCGGCAAACTCGAGTGCTAGTCGCTTCGATTTCAACGGAATGATTCACGCTGTGAGTGCCGCTTTCCTACATAATAGTGATTTGAGAGGGAGAGAGGGAGTAGATATAATGGCTACGTCGAATGCTAGGACAAGTTTCAAGTTCTCAGAAAGTTTTTGATGCTTCTCGTTCGAATGCACGTACTGTTGTTCTCGGTTAAGTATGGATGAATGAGTGCTGTGTAATTCGTTTTAGCCAGGAACGTATCTCTCGGTATTCTGTACACGAATGTAACATTTTTTAAAATACCTTGAATGTCTAACGAGATATTAGCGCGTGCGCGTGTGCGCGTGCATTACAAATCTCGGTAGTATTAGGGCCTGGAATAAAATAATTATTTACAAGTCGTTTGAGTGAAGTCGGTATCAAAATGCTTTTACAAAATGCCTCGATTGCAATGTATTTTGCCTCTTATGACATTAGCGAAGAGCGAGGTATTCTTATAACTTCTGCTTCGAACGTTTGTTGCAAAATTGTACAGTGAATGGAAAAAAAAAGGATTGGGATTTTGGCTTCCAAGAGCGGTTTACGATTTCTATTTAGACTGTTTAAATTTACAACCTACGAAATAGAAAGACTCGTGGGTCCGTAATCTGGCAAATAGACACGTGCTTATTAAGATCGAAAAAAGTGTCAGTCTGGGCAATACAGTGGTGGCAGAATGAAAAACTCAGGTTATATATAAAAGAGAAAGAGGGCTCATCCATTCCTTTACGAGTGGCACGTGCAAGAAATTCCTCATACACCTGTCTGTCTTGTAAACGTTTACAGCACGCTGTAAACTCAAATTGATTTGTCGCATTAGCATGAGAGAGAGAGAGAGAGAGAGAGACCGAGAGAGACTGAGAGAGAGACCGAGAGAGAGAGAGAGAAAGAAAGAGGGTCGAAAAAGAGACGAGATTTAGTGAGAGTGAGAGAGAGAGATAGAGAATTGCATAAAAGCGCGATTTTGTGTCTTAAATTCCGGCCTTTTTTACCCGATGTAATCACCCACCATGTCGCACTTTGTCCTTTGAAAGATTAAGGGCCACTATACTTTGGACTTGACCGAAACTTTTATTACGGCTGTCCCGAAGGCCTCACATTGTATTATAACGTCGTTCCTCTTATTCAAATCCTATATGAATTCTTGGTGGATAAACGCACCACTTTATCTCACTTAAATCGATAAGATGATACCTAGCAGCATCGTCATAAATCCTTCGTACACGCAAAAAAACATAAAAATCTATTATGATATTGAGTAATAACAGTTTGGCTATGAAATTTCTCTCCTATACCTTGTTCACTGGCTGTCAAACGCATTCTTGCGTTGAGGCTTGACATTAATTTCATTCGGTATTATAAATGCGAAACTTTTCATAAAGTACACCGTGCGAAATCCATAAGGGCTGCGGCGCTAATTATTCATATTCCTTCCTTACCTTCCCAACCTTCCTTAACTATATAGACGCGCAATTAGCTTCGGCATAACCCAGTAAGGCAGACTTTAAGGCCGATGATACATTATTTGAAACGAGGCTCTACATTTAAGAGGAAATAAAGAGAAAATATCTTCAATTTCATTGCATACTTTGTACGTGAATTCTTGAGCGAGGAGCTTTAAAAAAAAGGTTTCACGGCAAACCTGGTGAAATTTCTCGAAAGTACAGCGGAGTATCTTCGCTATATTTTTTTATTGCTAGGGGATAAAATTCGTTAAGAGGGAATGAAAAATATACAGCAGCGAGGACTATCGTCGCAACTTTAACTTTATTGCGGGACGAGCAATTGATGAGTCAAAGTGCCCTTGCTATGGGTACTTAACCATGTGCCGGCTAAACTCGTTACTTATGTACTCTCATCGATCGACAAATTCATCGGTGTAATTAGCCCATGAGTGCCGGGGAAAGAGACTTTACTGTCACATTTCTCGCCACGAGTCTAACAGTTAAAAAGGGATAAACGGCAGCAGAATTAAGAGACACGTTACAATTATACGTCCTCGCCTCTGTATTTAGTAGGCGTTTATATGGGGAAGTGCATTGCTTAACGAGATTTTAATGAATGCCCGACCACCTGCCACAACGATCGCCCCGACAAAGTCGAACGATTCTTTAACGAAATCTCTTTAATTTCGCTCACTTATTCTTACACGGCTTAATCTTTGATAATGCATTTTCCAGGAAACCAAGCTGATTTTATTCCAACAATCGGTAATTATTCCCCATGAAATCGCGTCTCCATAAATTAACGCCAATTGGGATAATCCCTTTATTGCTGACTAACTACGCACACAGCCACATAGGAAATACAATATTTATAATAAGCATTAAGAGTGCGGGTAAATTGCGCAATTAAAGCTTGCGCTTAATACGGGATTTGAAATTCATGGTAAGTCCTCCTCTCGATTTTCTACAGATTTGCGCGATTTTGCCGTCCGTATAATTCATTCGTTATTGCATTTTGCAGGCGGGAGGAAAATTTTAATTCAATCATAATAATTATTAAGTCTAATGCCGATGCTTATACATTCAGTAGGTGTTGTAT
Organism: Ceratosolen corneri; assembly: GCA_030522565.1. Taxonomy (NCBI): domain Eukaryota; kingdom Metazoa; phylum Arthropoda; class Insecta; order Hymenoptera; family Agaonidae; genus Ceratosolen; species Ceratosolen corneri. The sequence continues at coordinate 4,898 of JAPYYT010000125.1, read as the reverse complement.
ATTCATTGCCAAACAGTAATTATCATTTAATTTAAATACCACAGCCAAAGTAATCTGTGCGGTAGCGTGCACAATTGAGTTGTAAACACGTGTGCGTTTTTCTTTGCTTTTAAGTATCTGATTACGCTTTAACAATCCACCTTAAAAAAGCAGCAAGCATTATTTTTCTCCTTTACTCGCCCTCGTTCCCGCCAAGAAACACACCTACCAGCCACAATTGCGAATAATATAGCACAACAATTTGCAGATAATCAAAAACTTGGAGGACGCGTGCACTTCACCAGAGTGGAATTACAGCGAGGATAATTGAGCCAATGAAATGCATTAAATAATCCGTACACTGTACCGTAACTAAATGCATATTAGCCGACGAGCGGGCATCTGTAGACGACATGCGCGGGACACGCGCAACATTCCTTAAACGATATCGCTCCAGACGAATGGGCAAACGAGTCTAATTAACTGTCCCACACCCGGAACGCCACCGCTAATCCCGTTTACAACGAATCGCGTTAACTCTAATCGGATTCTCGCCACACGGGCACTCGTTTTCCTCTGCGAACTCCACGTTGAATCATGCCCTCCCGGCCCGACCCTGTTACGGCGAACGTCATTGTCCTTGAAAAAGGGATGATGTGCATTACGGGACACATGGCCACATTTACAACGAGGATAGGCTAAGCCCCCGTCCCAAGATTTTTGACTGTTATTTCTCGTATTACGTGCCATTTGATTTCGATCTGCTTTAACGAGCAACTTATATTTTGTCTCTATGCCTCGCATGTGACTGTATTTGCCCACTTTATCGTGGAATCTCCGCGTGACTTTTATTTAGACAAACTATGCCCATTAAAAGCTTATCTCTCCCTGTCATGGCAATACTGTATTTGTGATGCCTGTTCCTTACCGATAGTCGAAATATATTAATTATCTTTTACATTAATTTCTTGCAGATTAACTCGGCTATTAGCGGCTTTCGAAATTAAGCCCAACTGAGAGGAGGGTTTGTCATTATGGCCTTATCGCAACACTATCGTTCGAACATGGCGGAGGGAATAAAGTCGCGCGACAGACAGTCAGACTGTTCGTTCGATTCTGTTGTACATTATTGCTCGTGAGAGCGGGAGAGAGAGAGAGAGGCCGCTCCTCCTTAAGCACAATACAGTCTGAGGCGCGGAAATGTTATCGATACACACTCTGTCCACTTAAGATTTCGTTCGCATCCTAATGCATTCGCCTCCGTCTCGACTTCAAAATAGTTCAAGACTTGAGAGCAAGTTTAGGAAATGGAGCGCCAGTCGTCGAGATATCGTCGGCTCTCGAGCGACGAAATAGAGACGTTACTTATTGACGAGCCAATCTGCGGATCTTTATCAATCACACGGGCACTTTAAATTTAAGCAGCGCCCCAAGAGAAATCCCAAGAGGCCGCGTCGCACGCCGCGAAAGCCTCCTCGAGGCTGGAAAGGCTCTCGTACTTTTTCCGATCCCATGGTGAGAGAAAGAGGAAACGCGCGTAAAATGAGATGTCCTTCGAGAAATCGGTCAGAAAGTAGATGCCTCGAGCACGTGGGGGAAATAGAGGGGGCGGGGGGGGAGGTAAAAGACTTTCTTCTGGTGCTCTAGCGAGCATTTGCGTGCCATGTGTTTTTGTCAAAGCCTGCGCCGGAAAAGAGACACGAGTGTCGGGAGAATTTACGAAAATACTTTCCTCCGCTATCACTCGGGGGGCAGATGGCCGTCGCAAGCAAGAGGGACACAAGCATCGCCTCGGCCAAGAACGAATAAAAGCCCGGGAACACCAGTGGCGAATGGCCGGGGACCGAAGACTGCGTGGAGGAGGAAGCGCGCGAGGGGCGGGGAGAGAGGAAGGTGGCCGACGGGACGGGGCTCGTGATGCACGTGACAGCGAGTTTGCTCGGTTATAAAAGCGACATAAAGATCTGCTATTTTGACAATCCCTGACAGATCCGAGTCCAAGAGTCGAAACTCCACTCAGCGATAAACTTTACGATGCCTCGTTTCTCAATCCGCTCCCGCGCCAACTATCTTGCCTGCCTACGGTCCCTTTCCCTCCCCCCATTCCCTTCTTTAATGGGCCATTCGCCTCGCTCCCGACGGCCTCGCGGACACGATCGCAAGATCCAAGTATCGATTGCCACGGGCCCGAATTAATAATTGTGTCGTTTAATGCCACGCTCGGGGCCCTTGCGCCTTCAATACTCTCGCATGCGCTCGAACTCTCATTGCGTCCCTGATGCGCAATCTTCTTCTGCCTCTGTTGTGTTCTTAAGGCAGCAGACCTTGCTGCACAGCCTGCTCAAAGGATATCGCTGGCCTTGGACGGATTCGCTCTTATTGAGACGGGCATTCAAAATGGAAGATGATCGATTTTATAGTTTTGACGAGTTGATCGATCGTGGCGTAGTCATTTGTACATTTGGTGGAGAAGGAAGCCTATGTGTTTATTATTATTAGGTCGTGGAGACGCGACGAAATCGCCGAAATCGATCGAGCAATTTTATGGCCAAGCGAGTGCTGAGCTTAGAATGGAAGAGCCTGTCCAAGATCGTCAATATTGCCGATAATTTTAATGATTATATAAAGATACAATTGCAAGGACGCGGCAGCATTTGTATCACATTTGCTTTACCATGCAGTTAATTTATGTCGTTGCCAATATGTATAATGATCATGGGACGAGACGCACGACACGTCCTACTTTGGAAAATGAAAAATCCTTACATCGTCGAAAGAGCGAAGCAAAAATAAAAGACAAAAAAAAACCCGTACGCAATAAAGAAGTATTAGATGGCTTTACACGTGTAATCGATAGCTGACGCATCCAAAGTTCCATCTCGTTTGAAATATTAACCAGAAGATCGCCCCTATTAACGACTCTCGTAAACAAGACGAATGATAGACGGAAAAAGGGTTTCTCGACACTCGTGAAAAGAAGAAGAAAAAAAAAAAAAAAAGAGTATAAAAATGCCGGGGCATAATGAAGGTGCAGAGGAGCTCGAAAAAAATGTAGCAGAGCATAAGACGATGGTATATTATGGAAGCAGGCGCGTGCATTAATGCAAAAGAGAGCAGTAGGAAAAGGCTAAAAAGCTAGGGCGGAGGGGGAAAGGAAAGCGTATGGGGTGTGTCGTGCAAGTCATGTCGGGTAATTGTCCTTTTGCCTACGAGAGTACAGCGTGGCGCATGCGCGCGACTTGAGCTCTGTCGAGTCCCTTACACTGCAGGCTAGCGCGTACGTGTGCTTTGTTTGTGAATAAAGGAGGAAAAAAAATTAAATTGGTAGTTGCTCGAGGTGTAGGATGATGTCACAACTTCGACAGGTTAGCCACGACCCCACCTGGACTCGGTAAGCCAGTGTGCGTGTGTGCCTGTTTGCTTTTCCCTATTCGAGAACGCTCTTATCGACATCGGTTCCTCTCTGCGGTTTCGCTCGCTCGACTTATTTTCCGTTACGATCTAATGCTTAATGCATTTCATTAAATAATAACGTTCGATGTAATTATATATAAGATCGACGATGCCGTACCTATATTATTCTAATGGCGTATACATTATTTTATCTCTCCATTCTAATTGCAATTAAGTTTTTATCTAATACTATATTTGCCCCCTTATCTTTTCTTGCGGATAAATGGAGTTGCAAAAGGATTTTTTTTTTTTGTAAATAAATTTAATTAAACGTACGCCTGGTTCGATTGCTCGGAATCTGGCTCGTGTATCGCCGCGACAGAAATAACGATAACTTTTTCCTTGTCAGTTTAGCCATTTTTCTTATATTATCCCTCTCCCCACCCCACCCCCCACTTTACAATTCCACGATAATTCATAGGTTACCGATAATAAAGGTCCCGCTGCTTCACCTCCAATTCTCGTCTCTAATAATTCGGCTAACAAAAGAATTTCGCTGCTTTCTTCTTATTGCTCGTCCCACGATTAGGCAATTGAATTAAATAAAGTTATACGCACGATGAATATATCCATTGCTTATCATTAATTGGAGCAGTACAAGATATTTTCCACGTAGAAAGTAACTCGGCATAGATTTTGTTGTTGCTGTTGTTGTTGTTGTTGTTGTTGCTGTTTTGTTCTCCACAAATTAGGTAAATTTCCCGTTAAAAACTCGATAGAAAGAAAGAAGGTATTTACCATAAAAGTAAAGTGGCCATTTGCTAAATTGGCGATATAAGATATGGTAAGCGTCGAGTACGGGAAGTGTGTGTAAAGAGGCAAAACGAATGAAAGAGAGAGCATACAATTAAAATATAAAATGAGTTTTGTTAAACACGCCACTCGAAGCCTCCTCGTGTATAATACGCGGTTTCCCCTTCAGAAATCGGAAGCTGCGGCAGAAACAGAGACAGCCAACGCGAATTCCTGCTCCGCACTCGGGTAAATATTATGCTCAAACATTAAACATCTTTGACGATAGTGATGGTAATAAAGAAAGCCCGAACGAAGAGGCACGGATGTTGCGATGTGTTTGCGTAAGTAGCCCCTCACCCCGAAATATATATATATATATTTCCGAGGCGGGTTGTTGTTTGAATGAGCAGGACCAGTGGAACAAAATTAGAGAGCGAGAGAGGGAGAGGGAGAATAAAGAAGAACAGCTCGAGCACCGCCAACTTTAGATCGGCGTATCCGCGTATGTGTGCAGGTACACCTTGTAAATACGTATTATGGCGCGTGTGTAAACATTAAAGCGGAGTTGGGTATAAATGCATGTCGCTGGAGTGAGAATCGAAAAAAGTGCGCAAAGATAGAAGGGAAGAGGAGACAGACGTTGCTACCTGAGCCGGAAAAACCGAGCTGAATCAATTTAAACGGTGACGGGGGACTCGCGCCGCTCTCCTCTCGCTTATGGCTTCAGCGCT